>JAUPFV010000003.1:129683065-129866543 GCA_036936605.1 Limnanthes douglasii subsp. nivea | reverse complement strand
TCATAGTGTGATAAGATTTAGATCCTTATCTACGTAACCACTTTAAATTCTTCCCAATCACTGTCCACCTAGTCCACTTCTCAACACTTATTTTCTCTTCTTATAGATAACGTTGCGACCCATTAAATATTCCAGAGAGAAAATTTCTTAAGAAAAAAACTACAAAAGTTCAAAATTCATTTGCTACCTTCAACAGCTTCTTCAATCTATTTACTATATTCGCCAGAAAATTCAAACTTTCCGTTCAATCTTCATCCAGTTTGTGAGAAAAAGTATCCAAAACCTGCAAGATCTAAATCCATAATTCTAAAAAAATCCAAATCTTCAAAATTGGATAACAACATCTTCGGAGCTTACGACTACCTCTGTATTAGTGAAAAATCAGATGAATACAAAGCAGCTGGATTAATAAGCAACACTTCTCTTAGTCTATCTACGAGGACAATATACTACGGTAACTTCGATCCTTCCAAAACTCCTGTTTTTCACCCTCTCCTCTTACAGAAGAAACCCAATCATAAAAAACTCGAACACTAAAAACCCATCGAATCTCACCCTCCCTAACTGGATCATCATCTCGAATTAGTCGTGAAGTGAAAAAATCTTCGTCGAAGCAATCCAAAGAGACTCATTCCTCAACCAATCTTCCAAAAACCTATCCTCCTCGTACTCCAAAAAAAACTTTCATAGCCATGGGGAGATGATACCGATATCAACTAGAATCCATCAACCACTTCTCCTCCCCTGAGAGAGTTGGGTGAGACAACAACATCGTCTCAACAAAATCCTTCAAGCGATCCTCCTCGACTGATGGACAAGGAATCTGAAAGAGAAATTGATTACAAAGATACTCAATCAAATAACGAAGTTGAAACGGAATAAGAAGATTCAAAAGAATCGTAAGATACTTCAAAGAAAAAACTCGTAGACCAAGAAAAAAGAAAGTTTATGGCACAATATTTGACGAGATGCGTGCGTCAATAGGCGAGGACTTGAGGCCTCTCGATGTGCATTACATATTGGCTCTAAAAACGTTCCTTATAAACGTTACGAGGATAGCCAATCAGATGATCTGAAGAATAAATGGGAAATGGGAGACAACGTTACGCTTCGTCTTCCCCAAAAAAGGGAAACACCTTTAGATTGTAAAAAAGACAAACTAGTGGTTTACCCAAAGATCATCAACTGGGGTCTTCGATTTCCACTGAACCACATGATAGTTGACTACTTCGAACTTTTGGAATTGTGTCCAACCCATGCGAAACTAACTCAATGGTTCACACTGCTTTCTGAAATCATGGCCTCTCGCTTATTTAAAATTCTGATTTGTATGAAGGACTTCATTTTTCTAACCAAATTGTCAAAGGGACCGGTGGCTTTTATTTTATTATCTTACGTTGTATGACGACTTAAAGATAATTGATGACCTACTTGAGGCAGATAAATTTTGGAAGCATACAATCGTCTTCATCTTAGGGGTCTGGGAGAATTGCAAAGATATATTTGAAGCTAACTCATCTAGATTGAACCTCGTCTTGAGGAGTAATCGTGAGTCCCCTAATTTTATTTCTTTAAATTATATTTTCAATTGATGCTCTCCTTATTTCTTATCAACTTTTATATTCTGAACAGAAATTTCGAGGCGCTATGCAATTCGTCGAGAGAGAAGCAAAAGAGACTTTTATCAAGCTTGATGCATGGGCTGAAAAACATGGAACAATGCTTTCCACACAACTTTCAAACCTATCAATTTCCTAAATAGTCACCTATTTCCGATCACATTTGGAGCTCTCCCTCCTAAAAATTTGATGAGCCACCCAATCCTCGGCAGAGCTGTTAGAAGGTTAGTCCATCTGAATGAAAAATTATTCTTACCAATTCACAACAGATCGGATAGCCATCTCCCTCAAATGAAGAAGGCAAAAAAAGCATAAAAACAGCCATCTAGGCCTTAGTGTAGCCTGTTAAGTAGATCTGAATTCAAGAGGTTCGAAGGAAAGAAAATAAAGCATATATCCACCATTGAAGAAGGAATATAAGATGAACCTTCATCAAAAAATAAGAAAAAACTATTCCTTCAAAAAATAAAGGCACCACTAAAATAACTCCTAGAGAAAAGGAAAAAGAAGGTTGTGGATATTGTCGAAGAGTTATTGTCCGATGACGACGAAGTTGAGTGGCGCGAGATCAGCAAACGTCAACAAAAGAGAAATGAAGCAAGAGTTGAAGATGCTACTAATTAGCAAAGGTAAAACGTGGCTATAGAATATGACTAAGGCGATAACCACTTCGATCCTGAGAACTTTATTAACTTCAATGAACACACAGAGCTTGCTGGAGACAAAGATCCCATCGTTCAGAAGATTCAAGATAATTTATATAATATTGTAGAAGATTTGCACATGCTACCTCCAAAGGCGCATCTCGTGAGGTTACTGTTCTTACAACCTCCTTAGCTCTCATTCATCGACTAGCCCCCATTCGAAGATTTTCTAGCCGCTCTTTAATCGTTTTACTGATCTTGATGTTGTAGGGCAAAAACTGACTCAAGAAATCAAAGCCTCTCGAAGTCAATTAACACATGGCTAAAGAGATTGTTCATACAAAAATTATTGTTGCAGCTGAGAAAAAAAATGAGGGATATCTTTGGAAGCCTCGTAAGAGATCAATTTCATGAATTTTAGATGTGAGATCTGAATTCCTCAGAGGACTCCTTCATAACAAGAATTTCTCCGAGAAGTGCATCGAAAAGAAAAAGAAGATCTCAACACTTCGCATCAGTATGAGATGGACCAACTCAAGACATAACATCTTGAAGAGTTAGCTGTAGAGAAGGAAAAAACTCGATTACCTTCAAATTTCTCTTGGCATAGTGAGGCATAGAAGAAACAATTGACAGATGACATGACCACCCTCACAAGCCCAATTTGATAAGGAGAAGCAACTTGTTGTCACTGCTGCTTGATCATGAGTGTGCAAAATACATGTTGGCAGCTATCAATAACAGGAAAGAACAAAAAAATTTCACACTCCTTTATGAAATCCAAGCCACATATCCTAAAATCTATCTTTCCAGCTTTTGGAATGAAATTCTCATTGAACGGCGTCATAGTGAGGCTTTCGATCCTGTTCCAAGCTCATCATCCAAAGAGGAAGATTCAAAGGAGGATTCGAAGAAAGTTCTGAAGACGAGTAATTTTTACTATCTTTTTTTGTACATGTCATATCATCACTGTAATATTTTGTTTTAATAGATGGTTTTTCACTTGGTATCTAGGAAATTACGCTATGCTCATCGAATTAAATTGAATGACAAAGATCTTTGTTTATGCTTTATTTTCTTCAAGTTATATTCACATTTGACTATTATTTATATTAGTTATTCAGAGTGAAAACATAACATGATATTTTAAATAATCATTACAATGCGTAACACTTCAAATATTATAGTGCATTTAATGAACGTAGCACTTCGAATATTATAGTGCGTTTAATGAACGTAACACTTCGAATACTATAATGCGTTTAATGAACGTAACACTTCGAATATTATAGTGCATTTAATGAACGTAGTACTTAAAATATCTAGAGTGTTTAATGAACGTAACACTTCGAATAAGGTTGCTTCTTCGAAAAATGTATTTAACACTTCGGTATATTCTACTCTTGGTCAGCCTCAAAGATGACCAGTCTTTGATCAGTGGTCAAAATAGTTGAAACAAGCAGTTGTAAACAACCATTGGCCAAAAAATGCATTTTATTGATAGCTTGAACATGTACATAACGCCTCTTTAAAACCTTTTTGGGCCAATAGGGTAGGAAAGAGTGTGCTAACGAATCAAAAAAACAATTTTGAAATACAAAACAGTTCTTCCCAGTACATTTTTAGATGTTGTATATTCCATCGATGTTGAAGCATCCTCCCCTGATTATCACAAATGCGATAAGAACCTGGTTTTATTCTTTCAACAACCATATAAGGTCCTTCCGAATTTGGGGTCATCTTACCAAGGCACTTTTCCTTAGTATGGAGGAATAATTTTCTCAATACTTTATCATCCAACTTGAACTCCCTTATTTTCACCCTCGGATTATATCTACTCGTCATAAGAGTTTGATAATGAATTACATTCAAATGAGCTCGAACTCTTTTCTCTTCAATCAAATCCAAACTTTTTCTTTTGGCTTCATCATTCAACTCTTAGGTATATTGGGTTATCGTAAAAGAAGGCAAGGTAGATTCCACAGGACTAACAACATCCATTCCATATGCCAAAGCAAAAAGAGTCTATTTAATAGCCACTCTAGGGATCGTTCGATAAACCAAAGTACCTCATGCAAATAATTAGGCCAATTTCTTGCTACTCCTGTCAAATTCTTCTTCAGTCCTTCTAAAATAGATTTGTTTGTTACATCTACTTGTCCATTTGCTTGGGGAAGAAATGGTGTAAAAAATATTACTTGATCATGTTTGAAGCGCAAAACGAATCCATTTATTTATTAACAAATTGATGACCGTTGTCTGTAATAATTCTTTGAGGCACTCCAAAACGACAACAAATATTTTTTACAATGAACTTGATCTCATACTTAGCTTTTCTTCCAGACAATGGTTTTTGCTTCTGCCCCACTTCGTAAAATAATTCACTGTGACAATTATCATTTGTCGTCCTCCAGAGGCCATCAGCAAAGGTCCCACCAAATCAGTTCCCCATCAATCAAATGCAACTGCTTTGGTAATGGACATAAGTGGGACTGCTGGTTTATGAATAGAGTTAGCAAACCTTTGACAAATATCACAACTTCGAACCAGATTCTTGGCATCGTTCATAACTGAAGGCCAATAAAACCCTGCTAACAAAACTCAACAAGATAATGCCTTGAACCCACAATGCACTGATCCTTCTCCATCATGAAATCCTAATAAAACCTCTTATGATTCTTGTCTGCTCAAGAATCGCAATAATGGCCTAATCAACGTTTTTTATACAAAATCTCATCTAAAACTATATAGCCAAATGCTTTGCCTTGCAATTTATTGGTTAATTTCACATATTCAAGCAATTCTCCTCTAACTAAAAATATTCAAAATGCCAGCTCTCCAATCTCTTCGGACTGTATCTGGGTGACAAACACTTATTCGATATGCTCGCAGTACTCTGAATGGGTTGAAATTGATGGACTTTATTGTAATAAAATCCAAGGATACTCTTCTTTATATGAAACTATTATTAAAGAATCAACAACCATATTATTTCCTCGGTTTATATGTTCCACAACAACATGATCAAACAAAAGAATCAAATCTCAAAGTTCTTGAAGATACAAGATTAAATGATCTTTTTTTGCTTTGGAAACTCCAGACACTTGATTTGCTACCAACTGAGAATCTGTTTCCAATCGTACTGAAGTTGCACCACATATCTTTGCTAGCCTTAAATTTAATAGAGTGGAGCATCGTTTCTCCAGATTGGGCAACCGTTTGAACTCCAGCGTTGCATCCTAAAATGCTATAACCTCCATCAGTTTGAATAATCCACATCAAACTGACTGGCAATACATCCTTGCTAACCTCTTCATCCGATCTGCTTGAGTGAAACTCAATAAGGAAACCTCTCAAAACTTGTGCTTTAATTATCGTTCGAGGAGAAAAAATGTTGTCAAAATATCATACTTTTACTGACCATTTAGTCATCCTCCCTTAAATATCAGGATGTTGTAAAATATTCTTCAATGGAAATGAAGTTCGAACCTCATTGGTATGGGCTTGAAAATAAGGACGCATTTTCCTAGCAGCTACCACCAATGCCAATGCCAATTTCTCAAGCTTCAAATAACTCTTTTCTACTGCCACCAAACTATTGCTGACACTGTACACCGACTTCAGAATTCTTGAATTCTCACTTATCAATATTGCGTTTACTGCAAAATCAGATATCGCAATGTACAAAAAGAGTTGTTCTACACTTCGAGGTTTAGACAATATTCTTGGTGATGATAACAAATCCTTGATACTATAACTTTTAATTGTTCTAGATCATCTTTTATCCTTTTTTAACTAATAACATAACCTATAAATTTCCCTGATCGAACTCTAAAAGTACATTTTCTGGATTCAACTTCAGCCTTATTGCCCTTAAGTTTAGATATGTCTCCTCTAAATTTTCCAAGTGCATATTGTCTGCTAAGCTTTTCACCACCATATCATCGATGTATACCTCCATGTTCTTTCCGATTTGGGTAGCAAATGCCTTATTCATCAATTTGTTTTTATGTGGCCCCGACATTTTTTAATCCAAAAGACATAGCTCTATAACAGTGCAAGCCTCTGTCTGTAATGAAGATGGTACATTCTTGATCTTTTGGATCTATCTGAATTTGATTATATTCTGCAAAAGCATCCATAAAGGTCACTATTTTGTTTCCCGAAGTGGAATCAATCAGCTGGTCTATTCGAGAAACATGAAACGGGTCTTTTAGACAAGCTCAATTCAAGTTTGTAAAATCAACACGTATTCTCCACTTCCCATTCTTCTTCTTGACCACCACTGGATTCGCCACCCATAAAGGATACTGTGACTCCCTTATATATTCGACCTTGGATAATAGGCCCACTTTGAAAACAATAGTTTCTGCCTTTTCTGATGAGAACGCCAGCCTTTTTTTAATAACATGTTTCACCTTTGGATTAATAGCTAGGCTATGGGAAGTTACTTCAATTGGAACTCCTGTTACATCCTCTGTTTTCCAAGCCAAACAATTAAATTGTGAGATAAAAATTGTAATAACTACTAATGTAGAATAGGGTTTAGTAAGGTTCCTATTGGAAGTACTATTCCGTCAAGAAAAGTATATTCCTCTATTTCTTCACTTATTGTTAATGACCCTGGGGTTCCCCTTGGATCGTCAACCCTTTTCTCAGAATCCGAGGTCAACCCCTCCCCCCTCTTCCGAATGTTATTTCATTCATCATATCACCAGTACTAGATCCTCAGATCCGAAGAACAGTGGTGTAACATTCTCTAGAAACCTTCTGGTCACTTCAAGCAACCCTACACGATCTCCGATGAAATACTTGAAACATTAATGGACTGTTAATACAAACGTCATACATCCTTGATAACCAAGATCTTCCAAAAATTGCATTATAGCTTGTTGGACAGTCCACCACCATAAAAATCACTTGAATCTTCTTCTTAAAAGGTCCCTTTCCTAGACTTACCCCCCCCCCCCCTCGAATTCCATTATTACTCGTGCAGTTAATCCAGTAAACTGATAATGGTGCACTCTGATTGAGAAATTTGAGAAGGATTGCGCATCTTATCATAAGTAGCTTTAAAAAGAACGTTTACAGAACTCCCAATATCTATCAACATGTGTCAAATCTCAATGCCAGCAATCTTCACTCCAATGACCATCGCATCCTCATGTGGCCCTACGGTACCCTGTAAATCATCTTCATCGAAAAGGATAAAGGAAATGTCTCTCTTACCGTACACATGAGTAGAAAATTGACCACCAACATCATTTTGGTCATTCACTTGTCTCACATTGGATTTCAGTCTAGCTGACTGAATTTCCTACTCTCTATGGTTGTATTTCTTGTTCAGAGTATTTATTTTGTCCAAAAGCTAATTCATTCGTAATTCTATCTCATATTGAGTTTGATGAATCATAGTAGATGCTTCTTGTTTATCATATGTCCTTTGTAAATCCTTTTTTAATGTTTCAACAACCGATTGAATTAACTAATCGTCTTCTGGATTCATTGTCAAGCTTAATATCGTTTTCAAGATTTGAAAAGTTGAAAAATTCGAACTAGTAAACTAGGCACCAGTTAATTATCAGGTCCCCGGTGAAGTCGCCAATTTAGTGAGTTTGATTACTTAGATTGCCTAAGTAAATTGAGAGAAGTCACATTATAGAGAAAAAAATAGGTTTTACAGAGAGAAAATCAAATTACTAAAGTGATCTATCTCAAAAAGCCAATCCCTTTATTAGATCAACCTTGGCATTCATATAGAGGCGCAATGACTTAGCTCTTAAATGAAATAGTTACATAAAAGGGATAATTACATGTCAG
The DNA here is from genome assembly GCA_036936605.1 of Limnanthes douglasii subsp. nivea. Taxonomy (NCBI): domain Eukaryota; kingdom Viridiplantae; phylum Streptophyta; class Magnoliopsida; order Brassicales; family Limnanthaceae; genus Limnanthes; species Limnanthes douglasii. The sequence goes on along the minus strand of JAUPFV010000003.1, from coordinate 129,858,460 downwards.
TCTTTGAGTTAAATACAAAGTTCTACTTTCTTCCTCTAACTCTACAATCTGTCATAAAAATTTTTATTCTTTACAATTCAGTCCTCGAAGTTCCATTTCCTTATCAACTATAACCCTTATTGGCTAAATAACATTTCATCTAGATATATTTTATCCCGACCGGTATCCATATATTATTTATTATTTCATCATGAGATTATTATTATTTATAAATCTAATATTTTTTTAAACAAATTATTATTATTAATTCTTAAGTTACAAGTTTGTAACTATAGTTGAATACAAGAGGGCAAATGCCTTGATTACATGTTCCAAATTAGATAGTAGTATCAATAATAATACTAACTTGAGCGCTAAGTAACAGATATGGTCCTGAAGCTCGAGGGAAAGGAAAAAAGTTCTGATTGATCTTGATTTGAGCCTTACAAATTAGAACCATTTTAGCTTGAAATTTTGTTGCATCAAACCATAGCTTGTGTAGACAACATGAAGACATAACCAATTTCAGAATGCTTGGAAACTTGAGACTGGTTACTTGATGTTTATTAGCCATGCTTGATGATAAATAATTGAATCTCTATATGCTTCATTGCTTGAACTGAAATGTAGACAGAAAAAATAGTATATAAAATAATTGTGGCATCCTATTGATGAAAGTATTAATCAATAATATTCAAGTAACCAATATTAGAACTTTCAAGAAAGATCATTCCTCTAACATAGGTAGGAAACTGATAACTTTCCAAGTCAAATTTCATTTTACATTTTTAAGTCCAGCAAGCAAACCAATCTAATGTTTGGTTTTGGACTTTAGAGATATGTTTAATAGCCATTTTAGAGCTAATCAGATTTCTAAAATATTTAATTAGAGGATTAAGATACCACGGAGCATGTCCATTGGCAAGCATACCAATAATTAACTTAAGGTCATAGTATATATCAACTTTCTTGTAGACTTTCAAGTTGCAAATTACTAATCCATCTAATATGGCCAAACACTCAGCACCCAATGGATTTAACTTGCCATATAATCTACCATAAGTACTTAAAGTTTCACCCTTATTATCACTAAAAATACCAACACCACTTGACTCACCATTAGTTAAACAAGAAGCATCACAATATAATTTAATTATACCATTATTTGGAGAAATCCACCTAACCACATTCACCCTTTCACTATTATCATAATAGAACTAACTTCCTAATTTGTTAGCCATACTAATATCATTGGACCATAGCTTTCTATTAAGAATAATGGAATTAGTAATATAAATTATAATGTGAGTGATCTTTTTAATAATAGTGTTGGTATTAAATTTAAGACCATCATATTTTATTTTGTTCCCATAATACCAAATGTTCCAATAAATGGCTGAGGGAATAATTTATAAGTCTTATATTCCCAATAATGATTGTTTTAATTATTTAATTGGACTTATATCAACATTTAATACCCTAAATTATACATGATAAGACATTTCAGCTTAATATTTCCTTACAATATCTCACCTGGATCATTCATGTGTACTAAAATCTATCCATCTAAATTATGGAGTATATAACATGTTGTTCACATATATATTTGAATGTCTATTCATATGAGGCGATAACTAACAACGAACCAAAGAATTACAACACGTCTTATGATGTATAATGGTTCTATAATAAATCACACTGTTAACTACTATATTAATGAATATTGACCTCTCATAGAGTGAATCATAAAAATATGACACAATCCTGTAATCAACACGTGTCAACTTTTCAACTGTAACTACTAAAATGAGATCATTTAATTTTATTTAAATAATAAGAGTGTTAAAATAATAATAAATTATTATATTATTTAAACTGAATATATATAGTATAAAATTATAATATAATATGAAATAAAATTATATCACTCTTCATAAACTTAGATACCCTCAAAACAAAGGATACTTATGCAAACCTTATGCTCTTGAAATGTGGAGGATGCCAATGTCATAGTAAACAAATCTAAAACCATGAAGTGTGTATCAATATACTCCATCCTTATTTGGTCATTCTGAATTCGATTCTTTACAAACTAGAACTTAATGTCTACATTATTAGACTTGTTTGCGATATTGTTCCCATTGGAGAACATGACAGTTGAACGGTTTTCATAATAAATTAAGAGCGGTATTTCAATTCCCTCCACTATAGGTAGTGTTATAACAGATTTTATTAATCAGAACACTTGGCTTGATGTAGTAGAACACACTAAATACTATGCTTTTATAGTCAAAATCGTGATGAGAGTTTGTTTTGTACTCTTCCATGATCTAACACCTCATGCCAGAATAAATACATAATTAGTGGTAGACTTTCAAGTGTTTACACACCTCATAAAATCTAAATCGGAATAGCCTATGATTTATAGGTTATCTGACCTGTTATATGTTAGTCCAAAATGTTTGGTATCACTCAAGTAACGAAGCAACATCTTCATTGTATTTCAATGTGACACTGTTGAACTACTCATATACCTCTCAAACATTCTAACTATAAATTCTATGTATGGTCTGCTACATTCCTGAGCATACATGAGACTACCAAATGTTTAAGCATATGATATCATGTGCATGAACTGAATCTCTGAGTCTATTTTAGGGAACTGTTTCAATGATACATTTTTCTCCTTCTTTACATGGGCATCCAAAGTTTTTCCCTTATACAAACCATACCGACGCAACATGCTCCCAATGCAAGCCTTTTGTGAGAGAACTAAGATTACCCTAAGATGGTTCCTTACAATACAGATCCTTAACATATAGGAAGCTTTCTAAAGGTTCTTTATATCAAATTTATCTGACATAAATTCATTGTATACTTTATTAGTAGCTACAAGTATGTCATCGACACAAAGAACAAAATATATCATTTTAATCCTATCGATCTAGTGGTATACACAATCTTAGACATAGTTGACCTAAAAATTAATGAGGTAATAATGTCTAGAAACCTATGGAACCATTGATGAAACACCTAGTTGAGTTCATACATGAATTTCTATAGTTTATTTACCATCAAATTTGGGTCTTCAACAACAAAGTGTTTAAGTGGCTTCTTGTAAATCATTTCTTCAATATATATTGAGAAATATTGTATTGACATATATTTAGTGGCTCATTAAGTCAAAATGGGTAACAAGAGCCAAGATTATTCTGAATGAGTCCTTTGATGATACTGGATAAAAGGTCTCGATATAATCAATCCCTTCAGTTTGATTGTACCCTTTCGCTATAATATAGATTTTGTACCTTGAAACATCATGTTTAGTTTTAAAAAAACATATGCATCATAGTTATTTCACCCTTCATGTAGAGATGTAGAGTTGTAAAATCTAAAACTGATTTATTCAACATAAATTTGTACTCTACATTCGTTGCTTCCATCCAAAATGTAGAGTTTGAAATTTTCATAGCATATTTAAATGTGAATGGGTCCTCTTCCATAATGTCTGAAGTACTTTCATGTTCATTGAGAAATTTCACATAGTTCGAAGATATTGGATTTATCATAATCTCGAGTGTAAATTGGAAATGTTAGCTCATTATATTGTTTCCATTTATTAAGATTGTTGAATTTGTTCATCACAAACAATATTAATATGTTTTACTTGAGGTGGCGACACAACATTAGTTTAAGGAACTGTCTGGAATAATATTAATGAACAGTAAAATAATTATAGATGAAATATTAATGTTATAAATTGAATGAATTGATTATGATTCTTCTTTAAAGGTAGCCTTGTTATCTGAATTATTCGTCTCAAATATTGCATCCTAAAAAAATACTAGGATTCCCATCTCAAAAATAGATTGCTTAATGGGAGAATTTTGTAACCCATGGAGTGGTATGAGTATCCTATACATTTCCAACTAATTGTTTTAGACTCGAACTTTCTCTTCACTAGGATTGTAAGGCCCCGCTTCTGATGGACATCCCTACACATGAAAATAATTAAAGTTGGGTTTACTCCATTTGAATAGTCATATACTATTTTAGTTGCTATTGAAGTGGGTTATCTAATTAGGATATATGTTTCACACTTAAGATATACCCTCAATTGTGAATATTGTAAAACTAAATGAGCAAGCATACTTCAAAGCATATTCATTAATATGCGATTTCTTCGTTTTAGATACACCAATTATAATGGGCAAGCCTAGTCTGATATACTACATGAAATTATGCACTTCTGAAGGTAGAGAGCGAATGACTCATGACTTTGTTCCCTTGATCTATCATACATTTCATAATATTCACCACCACGGTCAGATACACCTTGCATTTTCCATTCTTGGGGTGTATCCCTTCCTTGAGGGATCCCAAAGGCTTAGCTTGTGTCACTTCAATAGACGTGTCCTTCTTAATTTTAGGTGTACTCAAGCCAACATCAACCACATTGGCCTCCTAATTCCCTTGATCTAAATGATTTTCCTCCTCATTGACCAAATTAGAAATTAAAGTTGTCATATCTTATTTTTTATCACGGAAATCATACTTTGTATTGAGGATTATGAACTTAACAAAGAGGGACATGAAAATTTATGCCACTACAATAGTTTCAGGGAGCTCAAATGTGAAGGGACTTAAATTTCCCATGGAGAGTAACCATCTCAAGAATGTTCTCTCTAATTCTACCGTGACCTTTGTACTTCATAATAGAGATATTTCCAATCAAGTTATTTATTTCAACTAGAGGGGACTGAACGAAACCCTTCTCAAAGTGGGAAACCTATCTTTGAACAATAATATGTCAGCAGTTTGAGATCTCAAAAGCGCTTGTAAGTCTCCGCTCTTTAATAAATACTTACTGATGCAATTAGAATGTTCCCTCCGCTTAAAGCGCATCCTTTCGGGATTTTGTTTTTGGTTAGAGCATGTTGTTGGTAATATCTAAGCCAATGGTCAATGTCATTGAGCCCCAAAAAGAGTGAAGTTTATCATTTCCACTCCTTAATTTTCCTTTCACCATAATGGGACCTAAAGTGAGTTTCTCAATTGATTGTCATTTGTTGAACAATAAAAAGAGAGGCTTTGAAATAGTAATTAGTCCATTGATTATCCACTTTCTAGACGTATAGTCCATCGAATAAAAAATATATGGTTAGAGTTCATTGACTATCTATTTTTCTAGACATACAATCCTTTGAAAAAAATTTGTTTCGTGTTAGTCCATTGACTATCCATTTTTGATAAAGTTGGTCTCTCACGCATGTTTATTTAGCGAGCCAACTTTATCGAAAATGGATAGTCAATGAACTAACTTTATTGAAAATAAATAGTCTATACATGCGGAGGACTAAATTTATCAAAAGTGGAAAGTCAACGCACCCATACCAAAAGTTTTTTGGTCAAGGAAATATATGTTTGGAAAATGGATAGTTATTGGACTAATTATTATTCAAATCCTAAAAAAGAAATATTAAAATAATTATAATTTTTTGCCAAATTTATCTAATATATACTGAATTTTATCAAGTTAGGGATTATGATTGGGCCTTCGTATATACTACACTCGTCATAAATATTAGCTGAGATATTGAGTGCCAACACACTTTACATTAACTCTAGAGTATGTACTTTAAGGTTAGGCGGTGTAGGTTCTATGCCATATCTGAAATCAGTCAAGCCTTCATTATGGCCCGTACCCGAGTGATTTATGGTAACTAAACGAACTTTTTAAAACCAAAAACACAGTCATGCGTGAGTAAGTGCATGTAAACGCAACAAGTGCATCCTGCAACATGTGCTCACCATTGGTGTGGGTAATTTCTGATCAAAGGGTATATTAGGAAATAGGTGTGTACTAGCAGTAAAGTTTTTCTCACCCTCATAAAAGAAGGTGGTTGGGGTATATATACTTGTTTCGTGAACCATGGGCCTTCCGGGTCAAATAATGAACTTGGGTCGGGTATGAAAAACCATAAGCCCAAGACGGGAAATGACTAGCAACATGCTGAGTCACAATCCACTTAAACGTATTGTTCAGTGTGGTATGACATTTGATATGTCCGAACTACCCTTCAAATATATGCAGTAAACCAGTGTCAAAGAAATCCGACCTCATCAGTAGCCCTTTTAGGTCTTGCAAAGATACTTTGGAAGAACCAATTCGAAAAAAACAAAACTTGGTATATATCCAAGGTGAAGTCCGATATAGTGCTGTATCCGATCTGAATCGTGGTTAGATTCAAAAAGATTAATTTATAGTTAGGAATTCCAAAAGTCAGTTTTTTGAAGTATGACACGTATTGCGTTTTGATTTGACCTTTCAGCCATTTTCTCTCCTAGGTTCATGTACCTACTGGCTAAAAACTAAAAAGTAACTTAGGGTGTAACCCCAATGTTTCATAGCCCCTAATCATTATTCTTGATCTTTTTATCTCCCCTAGGTAAAACTACCACATCTCTCACCTCTATATAAAGGAATTTGAATGTTTCATCTCTCTGAAAGTAGAAACATTTCTAGAGAGAGAAAGCTTGATAATCTTTAAAATTGTATCTGGGAAATTTATTTGTTCACAGCCAGAAAGACTTCGGTGAGAAGAGGTTGGTTAAACTTATCCGATTTGGAAAAAACAAGAAGAGAGGCAAGAATCACAGCTAGACTCCGTGCCTCTCTTGGTGGAGAGATAAGTCAAGCAAGGCCGAATACAGACAAGAGCTCATCACCATCAAGAACATCAGTAGTTTGAAAACCATATTTCATCCCAACCATATCTCTTTTAGAATCAGAGTCTTCAGTTCAAGAATCTCAAAAGCCTCTACCTAAAGAAAAACCAGTTTCCACTGTCAGGAAACCTTCACCCTTTCTAGCTATGGGATCAGATGCTGAAAATACCACCCCTCGAAGGATCACTCGTCTTTTAAAAGTCAAAAGCTCTCATTCCTCTTTAAAACATGCTAGATTGGAGAAAATAAAGCCCCCAGTAGATCCTAAACCATCCGAAAAACAATCAAACATAATAGAGGAGATTATGGAGGATAGTAGGTAAGATACCCCTTCGAGATGTCCGAACAAACAGAAGATACCGCACTAGATCCGAAGAACAAAGAAAAAGTGGGGTTGCCTAACACTGAGTTACTTCTGGAGTGCCTGGAATGGAAAGTGGGGACAAACTTCCACAAGGTTAGTGTGAAGTACATAGTAGCTCTCCACAAAATTTCTTATGTATATACCCATACTGCTGAACTGGATCACATCCGAACAAAATGGGGCTTTCCAGAGTCAGTTAAGGTGAGAATCCCAGTCACTCCAGAAACTCCCATGAACTGCAAGGCCCACGAGTTGGTGGTGTATACTGAAGTGCTCAACTAGGGCCGTCAGTTTCCTCTTGACCCATAAATAGTTAAGTATTTCCATCTGATAAGATTGTTCCCAAGTCAACTGAGTCCGAACGTGTGGTATACTATGTTGGCTAGTATCATGGGGTCTAGGTTGTCAAAAATTCCCCTACCCATAGAGCAATGTGCTGCCGTGGCGATTCTATGCAAGAACCACCACATCCCTTTCAATCATTATAATATATGAAATAACTAAAAGGTGGTGAATGATTTGTTGGAGTCCGATAAGCCATAGAGGACTCAATTTGTCTTTATAATGGAGCATTATAGAATGAAAGAAAGATAAACTCAACAATCCAAGTCAGCTGACCAACCGCTGTAAAATTTTAGGTAAACTCCGTTCGTATTTTCATTAGTCTCCAGATTCCATGTTGATATTCCGAACTGATTGTTGTGTCTTCTTGTATTATTTTCAAAAATGTTTTCAAGAGCACCTAAAGGCAGACAAAGTTACCTTCACCAGGTTGAACGAATGGGCATCGGCGGACTGGAGACTTGCTTTCAACAATTGTTTCACCTTTGGAAACATGTTGAGGTCTCACTTATGGAAAAATTCACTTGCTCTCCCATAACAAAGCCCGTACTCACCTGGACAAAATCAAGAACAAGAATAAGAAGAAAACTGAAGTCGACTCATCTCACCAAATCTCTGAAGGGGTCGGTTCGGAGAAACTAGGAGGAATCAACACCTTTTTGTTAGAGGCAGTTGAAGCCATTAGTAAAGGAAATTGGTGGATCAGATCATCCTCCCTAAGTTAAGAAGAAAAATCATAAGAGGTGCAAGTAGGGCAGTAACCGAAGAGCTACAAATAAGATTAAAGTAGTTTGGGGTCAGAGATAATACTTCGTCCTTCAGAAATTCCTCCTTCCATTCCTATTGATCTTCCTCCACAAGAAGATATTCCACTTAAATCTCCTTCTACAACATTCCTACCAGTTGAAAAACCAACTGCCAAAGGAGATGTCAATATGGATGAATTTCAAAACATATACTTTAGTGATCTGGATAAAGATGACTTGGAACGGACCTTTTCTCAAGCCACCATGGCCAATGTTGTAACTTATAATGGTGAGACATACGAGGTATCAAGTGAGCAGGATACTATGAGTCATGCTATTTTGGGTTATATCCGTCCGATAGTTAATCTAGAAAGGCAAGTTAGGGAACAAGCAAAAAACATATCTTTCTTAACCACAGATAATCAGAACTTGAAGAATTTCATTTCTTCCACACAGCAGAAAGTGGACATTTTAGTTAAAGAGAAAGAGGAATTGAACTCTGAGCTTACCCAAGCCAAGACCACCCATAAGGATATCAAGACCAAGTATTATGGACTTGAAACTTCTACCTCCACTGAGATCAAATATTTGAAGGACCAACAAGTTACCAATGTTAGCACTATCAGTACTTTATCTGAAGAAAAGGATAAATTAGAGAAGATTCTCAAAGAGAATGAGGGTGAAAATGCTTCTTTAATAAGAAAATAAGCACAAAAGATAGTTTCATGGATAGAGAAGTACGTTGCTGGAGTGGTGGATTATTTGGAGAAGAGGGATGAATGTGTCAATTCTGATATGGTTTTGCTATTTTATGAGACCTTTCCCAAGAAAAACCTTGGACCTCTATATAAGTATGTACCATACGAGGAGATACATTTTCATACCATGTCAGATGAAGACAAACATGGGTATTCCTCACCGAGCGCAACTGATGAAATTTCTAGTACTGACACCAAGAGTCCTGCCAAAGATGTAGGTAAGGAAAAACCCCTTGGATGGCCAAGGCATTTTGTATCGTGTTAAAACTAAAGTCTTTGGACGGCCAAGACATTTTGTTTGATGGTCGATCAGATGTTTTCGATCAGTGTTTAGTATAAAATTCCCTTCGTACATATTCATTCTTCTTATGCTTTAATATTTAACCAGTATTTAATTCTTCCGATGTGATTAATCATTATTTAATAAATCTGATCACTTTAATGATATTTCATTTAAATGATGATTGTATTGAATAAATCTGATCACTTCAAAGATATTTCACTTGAATGAAGGAAGATGTTGAATAAATCTGATCACTTCAAATATATTTCATTTGAATAATGGAAGGTGTTGAATAAATCCGATCACTTCAAAGATATTTCATTTGAATGATGAAGGGTGTTGAATAAGTCCGATCAATTCGTGCTCAATATTATTCTTGAAAGAAGGCATAAATTATTTATTGATTTAATACCGTACACCTGATTAAAACCTCTCCGCGCCACCAGGGTAGGAAAGAGTATGCCCCAAAATATTTACATTGATATATGAAAAACTAAATATTTACAAGATAATTTTATTCTAAGTACAACCTGAGATGTTCAATGTTCAAAGGATGCTTCTACATATTTCCCTCTTTATTCAAAAGCCTATATGTCCCTTGTTTAATTTTTTCGCTGATGATGTATGACCCTTCCCAGTTCGGAGCCAGCTTACCAAACCGTTTTTTCTTAGTGTGTAAGAAAACTTTTCTTAGCACTTTATCACCTATTTGAAAATACTTTCTTTTTACTTTAGATGTATACCTTCTTAGCATCAAGTCCTGATAGTGTACAACCCTCAAATGTGCCTTTACTCTTTTCTCTTCAATCAAATCCAACTGATTTCTTACCGCTATTTCATTAGCTTGTTCAACATAATTTTGTATTCGGAAAGATGGTAGTGTTGCTTCCATAGGCGTGATCGTATCCATCCCATATACAAGGGCAAAGGGAGATTCTTGGGTGGCTGTTCGCGGAGTAGTTCGATAGGCCATCAAAATTTCTTGCAAATAGCTTGGCCATTTTCCTGCAGCTCCTTTCAAATTATTTTTCAACCCTGTTAGAATGGTTTGATTAGCAACTTCAACCCGCCCATTAGTCTGAGGATGGAAAGGAGAAGAGAAATAATGTTGAATTCCTTTCGAGGTGCAAATGTCTCCATATATTTGTTGTCAAACTATGGGCCGTTGTCCGTAGTAATCCGTTGAGGAATTCCAAATCGGTAACAAATATTGGATATAATAAATTTTATAACTGTCTTTGATGTGGTTCCAACTAGTGGTGCAACTTCTATCCACTCAAAAAATTATCTATTGCCACTATTATTGTCCGGAATCCTCCGGATGCCATGGGAAGAGGTCCAACCAAGTCCAAATTGCATCTGACAAAATGTATTGGTTCAGATATTGACTTCATAGAAACTGCTGGCACATAGGTTGCGTTTCCGTATCATTGGCATGGATTACACCTTCTGACCATATCTTTAGTATGTGTAATTATTGTAGGCCAATAGTACCCTGCTAACAAAACTCTCCTAGTTAATATCTTGAATCCATAATGGGCAGATCCATATCCATCGTGTAATTCAGATAGAACATTTTGGGATTTTTCAAATCCTAAAACATCATCAAAAATGAATTGTAAAATATCATACCTCCAGTCTTTGGGTTGAAGGACAAATATACTTATATTTTCTTCATTCTCTTTACCCTCCTCTAGGCTTGAATCTATTGAGAGGCACTCTTGCATCAGAATCCGCAGGTAGGCTTGGAAATAGGCTATAGTTGCTAAGGAGTCAGCCATATTATTCTCCGATCTAGGGATATGTTCGTATTTGATACCTTTAAAGCTTGCAACAACTTCTCTTAGTATCAGCAAATATTTTTATCAATTGTTATTTTTTAGTTTCAGACTGTCCCTGAGCATGATGGATAAGTAGTTGGGAATCACTCATCAATCAGACTCTCTTTGCCCTATATATCAAGGCTAATCTTAGACCGGCTTTGGCTGATTCACATACAGACTCATTGTTAGAGGCCCTGAAACCAAAATATATAGCTTGATACATAGTATCACCATAAGGGAAAGTCAAACAAATTCTGGCCCCACATCGCATGGTACTAGACCCGTCATTTGTTCGGACTACCCCTACTTTCTTAGACTGGTTTTCTTGCCTTTGTTCAGAAGGCCTTTCAGCAAGAAACTCTACTAAGAAATCAGCCACAATTTGAGCCTTGATTGCAGTTCGAGGGGCAAAATCAATATCGTAATCACCCAGTTCAACTGACCAATTGGTCATTTTGCTTGATATATCAACCTTTTGTAGAACATTCTTTAAAGGAAAATATGTTCAGACAACGATTGAATGCGCTTGGAAGTAAGGCCTTATTTTCCTGGCTGCTATTACCAATGCTAAGACTAACTTTTCTAACTTCAAATATCTTTTTTTTTGCATCCAATAGTCTCTTGCTTATGTAATACACCAGACAAGGGTAACCATTCACTTCTCTTACTAACACAACACTTACTGCATACTCTGATACAACTAAGTACATATAAAATCCCATGAGCAGGTTTGAACATCGTCTTAGGTGAAGACAAATGATTTTTTATTTCAAAGAAGGCTTGCTCATATTGAGAAGACCAATTAAAGTCTTTGGCACGCCTTAATACTTGGAAAAATGGAGCACATTTGTGTGATGATCTTGAAATGAACCTATTTAACGCAGCCAACCGTCCGATCAGTCTTTGAAATTCTTTAGTGTTTCGAGGAGGATCCATAGCTAACAAAGTATTTAGCTGATCCGGATCAGGATGAATTCTTTTTTCACTTATAACATATTCTAAACATTTTCCGGATCGGACCCCAAAAACACATTTCTCCGGGTTTAATTTTAAATTGATGGCTTCTAAGTTAGAAAAAGTTTCTTGAAGATTGAATATGTGCTCATCTTCCTCAAGGATTTTCACCATCATGTCATCTATATATACTTTCATATTCCTGCCGATTTGACTAGCAAAGGCTTTATTTACTAACCTTTGATAAGTGGCCCCAACATTTTTTAATCCAAACGACATCACTTTATAGAAATGAAGCCTTCTCTCACTGATGAATGTGGTATGATCCTGGTCGTTCGAATATACTTGTATTTGATTATATCCTGAAAAGGCATCCGTAAAGGACATAAGTTTGTTTCCCGATGTAGAATCCACCAACTGATATATCCGGGGCACTAGAAACGGATCTCTAGGACATGCTCTGTTAAGATCGGTGAAGTCAATGCACATACACCATTTTCTATTTTTCTTCTTGACCAAAACAGGATTTTCCATTCATAAAGGATATTGGGATTCTTTGATATAACCCATCTTGGCAACCTATCGACTTCTTGTACTATCACATCAGTGTTTTCTTCAGAAAAAATCGTTCTTCTCTGAACTACTAGCCCATCATCAGATCAGACCGATAATTGGCATATCACTTCGGCTGGAACTCCAGTTACATCATCAGTGTTCCATGCAAACACATGTAAATTGCTTGATAAAAAGATAATAGCTTGTCTTTTAAATCCGATGACAACTTAGTTCGGATCCTGACACTCTTGCCTTCAGCAAAGAAATAAATTTCAACTTCCTCAATAAGTATTATAGCACTATGAGCCTCCCTTGGATCATCTATCTCATCCTTATGCATAGAAGGCTCCGATAATTGTTATTCCTTGTTAACTTTAGTTGCTTCCAATACTTTGGAAGAAAGGGCGGTAACATAACATTTTTTGGCAACCTTCTGGCTATTTCGAACAACACCCACTTGTCCCTCTTATAGCGTACTTTAGACATTGATGGATTGTGGATGCTATAACATACATCCGAGAGAGCTAAGATCTTTCAAATATAGCATTATACGACGTGGGATAATCAAGTACCACAAATAACACTCTTACCATCTTCTTAAAATGCCCTTTTCCCAATAAGACTTCCTCTTCAAATTCTCCAATAACCTCAGATGAACTGCCAGTAAAGCCTGTTTGATCGTTAAATGACTGAAGGGTACGTCATTTGTTTGTAAGCAGTTAAAAATAGTACATTTTCCGAACTGCCAGTATCGATGATGATCCTTCAGACGTCATTACCCCCAATTGATGCTCCTATTACCATATCATCTTCATGTGGGCCAGCTATATCTCATAAAGCATCCTAATCAAATACTATGAAAGGAGTAGGGGTCTGGTACAAATGTATAAACATCTTTCCTTTCAATTGGGTAGTCAAATTTTTAACATGCATTTTTCTTGAACAAGTCGAAGGTGCTGTTAGAGTGTCTCCCTCAAATATGGTTGAAGATTCAAAATTGTACCAGATCGGAAATATTAGTTGATTTGTCCACTATAACCCCTACTTGATTCCGGTCTGGACCAGGATCAAGATATTCATTATCAACGTCAAATCTTTCAACAATCATCATAGTGTCTTCTTGTCTTGAAGTTCCCTGAGCAGTTGATGAAGGTGTTCGAGGTGCACTGGTATTTGGTATATTGGCCCCTTGATTTTTAACAAAAGAGCCCAATCTTCCCCTTTCAATGAGATTTTGTACCTCCTGTTTTAGTTTTATGCAATCATTTGTGTCGTGACCCACATCATTATAGTATTTACAATAACGAGTGCTTCGAGTTTCCCTGAGAGAATGTAATGGGGATGTGGCTCTAAAATGAACCTCATTTTTTGTCTTATCATAGATTGTTGCTACACACTCCCATAGCTCAACAAACCATTCAGGTTGAACCCAATGACCCCTTTTTACTTCTGCCTTGCTAGTTTTGGTTAGACTGATTTTGCATAGTTTGGCCAGATCCTTGTGTAGACTCTTTTGGTTTATACCCCGACTGGGTTGTTGGTTGTGTTGTTGGTAGGGAAGCAGCCGATCTGTTTTGACGAGGGAATATGGTCTTTTTAGTTTCTTCAACCGTGATTTGTTTTCCAACTTGGTTTAATAGCCCCCCAAAAGTCATTGTTTTTTTTTCTAGTCATTGAATCGGCTAAGTCACTCAGATTCATGCCTTGTCTCAAAGAGGCAATGACCACTTGTTCAAAACAGTTAGCCAACCCATTATTTGTATTCACAAACCTACTTAATTATTCTTTTAAAGACTCGTTCGGTTCCTGGGAACAATGAATAATGGTGTCCCCATTCCCTTTAACCTTTTTGCTTCATACGAACTGTCTTCGAAAAGAAACCCATAACATATCAAAGTTCTTTATCGACCCCTGAGGAATGCTGTTGTACCATTTGAGTGCACTTCCTTTAAAGGTTTGTGAAAAATCTCGGTAAAGCAGCTTATCATCATCATCATCAAAGTTCATCATAAAAATTTTAAACTGTTCAAGATGGTTTTCCGGGTCTTTACTCCCATCGTATTTTCCATTTTAGAGTTATCAAACATTTTGGGAAGATGTTCAGACATAATTTTTGAAGATAGAGGCCCAATGCCTCCAATTATGGCTACGACTAAACACTGAATCTTCATTAGGGGTGGCGAAAATACGTGGTTCAGATTGACATGCAAATGGGACAATCAAAATATGGTCAATGTCCTGATCAACCGAACCTTTTATTTTCCTTTGATACTTTTAATTTTGCCTCTTTTATCCATTTTTCTCGAATGTTTTTTAGTCAATCTCAACTTTTTATTGGGTCGACCTTCACTACTGCTAGATGAGAGTGATTCTTTAAGATTCAGATCATCCGGAGAACTATCCATGGACTCTGAAGTAGTACTTACAGGTTGTTTAGAACGATGCATTTTTTAGATCTAACGCGATTCGTTGTAGACTGTTCATTTTCAACAGGCTCATATGTAGGATGGGGTCCAGACGCATTAGACTTTTCTTTTATTCATTTCTCAGCCGGTTTCTGAGCCCTTAAAGCCTCAATTTCCACTCTCAGCTGGTCACGTTCTTCTTGCATGAACTGTCTCTCGTTTGTGTTGTGGTTGACATGAGACACGGTAGTGTGCTCATTAACTTCTCTCGCCCCCTCAAGCTCATGAGGAACTTCTTGTGCATTGGGATCCATCTGTTTTGACGACATCCGAACTACTACTTCTTTTGTTGGTTTTGAATATAAAATTCAGGCACCGTCGCCTCTCACTATGGTCGCCAATTTGGTGTGGGTAATTTCTGATCAAAGGGTATATTAGGAAAGAGTTTTTAGGAATTTAATGTTTTAGTGAATTATAGAAAGATGAAAGAGGTGTGTACTAGCAATAAAGATTTATCACCCTCAGTGGTTGGGTATTTATACTTGTTTCGTGACCCGTATGCCTTCCGGGTCGAATCATGAACTTGGGTCGGGTCTGAAAAACCATATGCCCTAGACAGGAAATGACCAGCAACCTGATGAGTCACAATCCACTTGATTGTACTGCGCAGTGTGGTATGGCATTGGATATGTCTGAACTGTCCTTCAGATATATGTAGTGAACCAGTGTCAAAGCAATTTGATCTCATCAACCATAATGAAATATGTGTGGTTGTGTTACTTGGGGTCAACATACATACACAACAACCGTTCCTTACGTTGTGAGGACTTAAAATCCTTGCCTTTCATGGATCGCATGACATTTTCCACCCAGGTAAGATACCAGATCCACCAATCAGTCCCATATAATAGGCATATGAATGCTCACATTATAGTTCATAGGAAATGCCATCAAATGTCTATCTTTACAGATCAGACCTTCACGCGTTATAACTTAATATTCTTTGAGCATTTGAATAACTCAATGATGCGAAATATCTCGTCCAATCCTCAAGTATATGAAGGGACATGATAGACATCACCCATACATCTTAGATTCTAAGTGTCAACAATAATGGGTAATTACATCCCATCATGTGACCATATACTCTCAATACTAGATGCTTATCAATGCACATAGTGGGGTTACATGACTGTAAATCCTTAAAAACATAGCACATAATCCAAACATGACATACACATAACAGAATCAACCAGCCTAAACGTACCAAACATGTTACCCAAATGAAGAGAAACATGTTTTTCATCTTACATATATAACTGAAACAAAACATGTTTTAAACAAACATACATACATACATACACATGACATCCAATTTTTTAAATTGGTTAGTTGCACTTTTTTATGAGGCACCTTGTAACTACTAGAGATGAAGCATAAAAAGCGGAAAAAAACATTATCCTACTGTATGTGTTCACTACGGTCACATTGAGGGTGGTCGTAATGAATAACGCTTCGCTTCGCCGCGACGAATTGCTTTTGGATTGAGTTCACCATGATGACCAAACTTCTACTCGTAGTAAACTTCTTTGATTATGAAAATTCGAAATATCCATATTGGTTATGAATTAATGTTTCGTCCTAAATTTCTCAAAATCAAACATAAACATAAATGTACGATACATATACACATTGGATCTGGTACATAATTTGGGTTACCAACTAAATCATCTTTTAAATCATGCCCACTAGCTTCATCCCCACTAAATGCACTTACTTCTATCACTCTTAGCGTTCATGCACCCTCAAAAACCTATGAGATAATAAACAACTGAAACATTTAACTCTACTGCAAACTAAAACATTTGAGACTACTGCTACAAAGACACGTATTTCTAGTTCAACTAAACATGCGATTATACAATAATTAAAACGTATGAGACTATTGCAACTAAACATTCGATTCTACTTTAACTAAACATGTGATTATATTAGAACTAAAATATGCAATACTAATTTAACTAAACATGTGATTTACTTCAACTAAAATGCATGAGACTACTGCAACTAAACACATAATTTTATTTAAACTAAACATGTGAACTACTCTAACTAAAGTGTGCAAGCCTAAAACATTCAATATCTCACCATCTTTGTGTTGTTCTATCTTTCGAGTTGTATCAAAGTTTGGTGAGTTTAACTTTATTCCCCATCATTTGTAGTATATTGGAATCATGTTAGCCCTTACTTACCCTTGTGTAATGGTTGTATGCTCCATGATGAATGACTCCGTAAAAAATATCAATATTATCAGTTATTTTTTACTTGTTCAATTATGTAACAATATGCTAACCATTAAAATTGAAACACATTTGATAACTCTGTCAGGATATTTAGAGATACATGTTCAAATTGACTAAAATACCTTCTCTTTTATTGATCCAGACCAATCATAAAAGATATTATATTTCATGATAATGAATAGAACAATGTAGAGCACAAAAATATGATTAGCAAAATAACCACATCCTTTATAACTTGACCCCCACACTAAGTGATTTATCTATTGCATCCTATAAAACACAACACAATGATAAGAAATAACTATTAAATACATAGTGATATTACCTATAGACAGACCACGCGTGACTATCGTAGACACATCATACGAGACCATTGCAAATATACATGCGAGACTTGAGTAAAATAATATAATGCGTTACTATATCTGATTAAACATGTGACACTACTAATATAATATCATGCGGTACATGACCTAACTTATCTACAACTAAAGCATACACTACCAGTGATAAACTTATGCTTTCATCAAATTATTTGATATTGTTTTTAATTTGTTTTTTCGATTTTTCTTAAATTTTTGTCTAGAAAGTATGTTTTGATGATGTTAGAATATATTTCTTGACCATTAGTGTACAGAAGTTTGAACCTCCGTTTGAGTTTAAAGGAATTTCCTCGTCGTTATCTTTCAAACTAAAAATAACATTTACATTTTTTGTGGTTAGCTTTACAATTTTGGGCCCAATGCGGAACGAGTATGTCTTTATGATCTTGGTTATAATTTGATTATATTTTTCATTAGTAGACTCTCATTGCAGAGATAATACGAAACCTTTAATATCGTATAGAAAAATGTTTTGCAACTTCGATGTGTTCATTGGTAAGAATGCCACTCTATTTTTTTTATCAAATTTAGTACAATAACTATACCAGATATGAAAAGACATGATTTAAGATCTATTTTCTCATGCAACAAAAAATGAGACCACTTATAAGAAAAATGCGATACCACATATAACAAACAACGCGAGACATGTCAATGAAATGGGTGAGGATGTAAACCAAGTAGCAAAACCCTGCAATACCATACGTAATAGAGATTATAAACATGCAAGACTTTATTAATCAAGCATGTCATGCATAAAAACACATGTGATATGTGATTCATGTATAAAAGCGAATCACAACATGCAAAACAATACGAGACTTGTGAAGAACAAACAAAGAAGATTCAAGACACGGTGATATTTCACCTTTGCAGTGAATGAAACCGAATATAAGATCTCAAAATATCAAATAATAGGACAGTAGATAGTAATTATAACTAAATTACTAAAATGTAACACATTAAATGCCAAAAGTGCGTCCTTTTGATACTTTTAAACCGTGGTTTACCAAAAATGATAGTACAAAAGTATGTTTTATAACTGAACTTTTATTAACCACCTATTTATCGTTTTCAAGACTTCCAAACTAAACATAAACCATCAAAATATAAGAAAAATAAGAAATCACACCTAATTCTTATTTGTTAATTTTCTAATTTTAAACAGTCGTACTTCAAATGAAGTCGAACAAAGAGAATCGTGCTTCAAATGAAAGAATCGTGATTCAAATGAAAATCGAACATAGAGATTTATACTTCATATACATATTGAAGCTTCAAAATCGGTCTTCCAACGATAAATTACGCTTCAAAATGAAGGGGGCAAAGGTTGATTTCCGATCTTACGTTGTTTTGGGGGTTTAAAAGGCAATATGGAGTATAAAAAGAAATTATATGAATTTTTTTGGTTCAAATAAGAAAAAAATGTATATTCACTTAAAAGGATCTATATACTTGTAACCGAATGTTTATATATTATTCGTCGAAAACCGTCAGTTTATACTAACACGAATATTTTTCTGTACCCTATACATTTTGCCCTGATTTAATAAAAGTTCGTCGATTATGCTTAAAAAAAATACTAATACGAATATTTTTATTCAATGTTGTAGTCTATGTATCTATTTGTAGTAAGGGAAATGACACACTAAGTACCTTTTGACCAAACTTATTATTATCTAGTACCCAAAAATGGGTTAATGCTCACTTAATATCCACCTCAATAAACATATCCACTTTTAATACCTAATTTATTTTTAATACCATAATTACCCTCAACCTAGTATATAAGGGTTAATTTGTGAAAAAAGGGACCCTTTGGCTACAATACCTTCTCTTTACTTTTGAATTTTGAATTTATTAGACTCTCTCTCTCTCCTCTCTCATAACCTAACAAACAACCCAGTTTTCAAAAACGTCTGTTCATTTCAAAATTCCTTGCCGTGATCACACTCTTTCCGGCGAGCCTAACTAACCACCAACGAACCATTTAACCACCGTCTACCACCGTTCCGATCACCCGCGACCAAAATGATCGACGAACTCATAATTTTTAGGCTATTTTTTCCAGCTCCTCATCAGACCACTGAACTACCTCCATCCATCATTTGCCGTCGAATCAATCTCGTAGCTGGACCGGTGCACCACTAGGTTACCGTCGACTTCACCAGTGAAGCAGTTCCGACGTGAGAACTAAAGGTTAGTATCGGCTTTCATTTGTAACTGCATTCTTGTTTTTCTGTTTTCGATCTTAACAATAGATTCACTAGCGTAGCTAATGTATGTTAATGGCAGGAAACCGTTTATATTCTGTTTCCGGTAAGTAACTGCAGTTTTCCAGCTTTGTATTATAGGTTGCGCTTGCTGTATTGTCAGTGTATGATACAAGGTGTGATTTATGTGTAGTTTTATATGTTGTGATTGCTAGATTTGGTATAGTTCTTGACTGAGGCTGTGTTTTGTTTGTCATCGCGATTCTACGTAGAACTGATATATGGTTTTGCGATTTATGCATATATATTGTGGTTGCTAGATGTCAGTATGAACATTGCGATTTTGGTGCAGTGATTGCTAGATTAGTTTACATACATTGCAATTGTAGTTATGCTACATTGTTAGATGTCTTCAAACATATATCAGTTCGACATGTTTTAGCTCTTTAACACATTCAGACGTTGTACGATACCTTACAACAAACAAACCAAAAAACCTACAATTCAGGGTACCCAATGTCGAAACCAAAAGTTTGTATTTTCAAATTTGGTCACGAAACAGCTATTGTTCCGCTGTCAAAATTCGAAAATTTCGAGTCTTTGCAACAGTACGTTGAGGAAACATGGTAGAATCTTGTTAGAGGCAACTACAACATTAGCTATTCTTGCGGTGCTCAGAATAATTGTTTGTTTAACAAGGAGACCGATTTTATTAGGTTGGAATGCTACCTTGATGTTGAGCGTCTCAAGAGTGTTAGTTTTCTTATCGAAGAACAGGTTGCTGATAAAGGCTCCGCAATTAAACGTAAACAACCTGTTCAACTGTTCGAAGAAACCTTGCATATCCAACGAACTAGTGGTGAAACCAGTAGCTGTTTGGCGATTTCAACCCCAAAAAAAGAATCTTGCTACAACTGGATGGGCGGAAGCTATCATCGGTGTTGGACAGTCATTTGCTGATGGTGCTGCAGGTTTAAGGTTATCCTTATCCCATTATGCATTAGAAAAGGGTTTTGCGTTTAGGTACATGCATAATACCTTTAGGAAGATCAACGTTTATTGTGTAAACAAAGATTTGGACGGGTGCAAATAGAGGCTTTATGCTTCTGTTGATTCTACGACTGGTTTGATGACCATAAAAAGATTTGTTAGTACCCATACATGCAGTCCCGTATTCACAGAAAAGAAGAGCAGGCATTTGTCGTCCGATTTGATTGCTGATGAAATTCACGATTCTCTTAGGAACTGCCAATCATTAACAACTAATACTATACAATCCTCCATCAAACAAGACTACGGTTTAGACATTTCGTATCATCTATCGTGGAATGCGTTAGAGAAGGCACAACGTGTTGTATTTGGAGATAGAAATACCTCTTTCGGATAGCTAAAATCATACTTCAAGAGATTAAAGAGTCGTGACATCACTACAAACTGCCATTTGGATTTAGCTTGCGGCAATGTTTTCCGTCGTTGTTGTATAGCATTTGGGGCGTGTCTTCAGGGTTTCCATTTGTACCGGCCTTTACTGTATGTTGACGGAACCCATCTAACAGGGAAGCATAGTGGCATGTTGCTTTCAGCAGTGGCAAAAGATGGAAACAATGGTCAGTCTATTTTTCACTACACTTTTGGTCTACAAATGTGCTTTGTTTTTTCAAATGCATATCATGAGCTGAGGTTGCTAGATTGGTTATGTTTACATTGCGATTTACATATGCACGCTAGATAGGCAGACCTAGGTTGCTAGATTGGTTATTTTGATGTGATTGCGATTTACATCTATTTTAGTTTGCTATATTGACGAATAAACAAACTGAATGGTTTTGCTAGATAGTTTATATATACATTGTGATTTAAGTTCATTCACCCAACCAATGTAGTACTATAATTCACCCATATCGTTTCCGTTTCAGGTCTATTCCCCGTAGCTTTTGGTATCTTTGGTAGTGAAGACTCAGACAACTGGTTTTGGTTTTTGGAAAGTCTAAAACCGCATTTGCTAGGGCGCCAAATAACTTTCATTTCAGACCATCATGCTGGTATTATTAACGTTGTCGCAACTCTTTGTCCTAATGACTACCACGCGTATTATATCTTCCATCTGATACAAAATTTGAATAAAGCTCTTGAACACACTAACCGAGTCCACAAGAACAATATGCTAGTGATGTTTAAGAGCTGTGCTTATGCCCGACTGTGGACCTTTTTAATGAACGTTTTGCTCAGTTTGCGCACCAAGGGGGTGATCGTATTGCCAAATTTCTAAGCAATTTTCCACCAGAAAAGTATGCTCAGGCATACCTCAAAGGCAAACGGTATGGGGCGATGGCATCAACAGCTGTGGAATCGTTCAATTCGCAGATAAAAAAGTTGTGCCATCTGCCTATAGTGGCATTGGTCGACCGGATTAGAGTTCTTCTTATGACGTAGATGTCTCGACGTTTGGCAGAGGGTCTAAGTTGGAACACACAATTATGACCCGAGTTTGACAAGTTGTTCAAAGAGAATGTACAATGTGGTCGGACGTGGTTAGTTTGCAAGTCTTCTGCCGCTTATTTTGAGGTTTTATCAACGCCAGTCATGGTGGTCAACATCCTTGATTTCAAATGCCCATGCGGCTCTTGGCAGAAAGAATGTTTTCCATGCCCTCATGCCTTGGCTGCAATAGCATCTTTAAACGAAGATCCGATGGCATTAGTAGAGCTCTTTATCACGGCTGCAAGTTTCCGGTCGAGCTATTCTTTTAACATACCAGCTATAACAGATTTCGGTGAAGCTAGTACCGGTAATGATGATGGAGATCCAGTGGTTAATCACCCAAACGTTAAAAGACGAGCGGGGCGGCCGAGAAAAAAGCGTATTCCATCATGAGGAGAGGTAACACCAGCCAGTCCCGTTGTGGTCGTTGTTTCAAATCTGGGCATAATAGGAGGTCCTGCGATGCTCCGTTCTGAACTTATGTTCGTTATTTTGTAGTAACATTTGGATTTTGCTAGATGAGCACTCCTTATCTTTCGACTTATATGTTTGATACTGTTAACATTGATATGTACCAGGTCTGTTGGATTCGATGATTCTTATCATTATTAATGTCTACATTGCTAGATAGGCTACGATTACAATGCTACATACTCGTTATATAATTGCTAGTAACATTGAGAATTAGTTTATGATCCAAATTTGATAGATACATTTTCATGTGTATGCGACTATTGGTCTACAACGAGATTGCTAGATACCTTAGTTTAGTATTGCTAGATGCATAATGCTCCATGGATTTTGATTCCATTATCATGAAGTACCTATCATCCATGACCAAGGTTGCTAGATACAACAACTTATGTATGCGATTTTAAGGTTCACATCCATCTGATAGATTAGTTATATTTAGTTTGCGATTCTTCCCTTTGTGTTTCATCTAAAACAGTAACGATCCATCTTATGACGTAAGATTTCAGCTTACATCACAGATTTTACTAGTGGTTGCGATTCACGACTAATATAGCCTGGTAGATTGAAGATAGATATATGACATCGATATTGCTAGATATGTGGTGTTGTGGTTGTGATCGACATTGATTTATTTGAGGCGTTAAGGTTGATTTACATTCCAGTAAATAGAAGTGCCTATCAGCCATATCCAACATTGCTAGATACAACAAGTTTTGTCTGCGATTTTAAGTTCACATTGTTTTGATAGATTAGTTATCTCTAAATTGAGATTGTGAATCCGAACTGCCATTACAACTGCTTCACTCAACTTCTTACTATCAATGTTAATGTGTAGCATTCAAATCTTAACCAAAATTTTTAAGATAGACAACACAAATACTAATAAAACCATAATATTAATAGAACATCAGTCAATGCATTACATCTTCCAAATACACTAACCCTCCCAAAAAATAAAACTGCTCAGAGGGTTGGTGAAAGTTATCAGTCCATCAAAGCATAAAAAGACATTACAAAAAAAACATAATGAAAGAAAATTGCATGAACTTCTTTAAACCTAATCAGAATCCTCTTCATCTGTCCCTTCAGATCCCTCCTCCTCCTCTTCTTCTTCTTCCAGTTCTTTGTCCTCTTCGTCCTCCGAATTCTCATCGTCGGCTTTCTCAGAATCATCGTCATCTCCCTTCTCCGAGTCCCAACTATCCCGACGTATCTTCCTTTTCAAAAGATGTTCACTGTCCGACTCGTAACTGTCGTCCAGCGACCACGAGTCCCACGAAGCATAGGGGTCTTCGTGGTCGGAAGACCAAACAGACCAGTTATCCTCCTCATCGTACGAGTACTCCGATGTGGTAGTTCTCTTGTAGGCCTTGTTATCGTTGTAGTAGTCCGTAGACCATCCATCTTCGGACGAGTACATAGGTGTTTCTAGTGAATATGGTGTCATTTTCAAGAGTGCAAGGTAGGCTAAACTGGCTGGTGGTTTTCTGGTTGGTGTTATTCTTTGCAGAGAAGTGTGAGATGAATAAGCTAAAATATCAGCCCCTACTTATAGCGAAACGCAATGCCCAAGGCTACGTCCCATCTAGCAACTATAATTAATTTCAAAAATTTAATTTTACACGTCTAATTAATGCATGTAATTATTCAACTCATCTACCTTTGTCTTTTCAACTATCAAGCTAACCAATATGATTAAAAAATTTACTTTTAATCACTGATGGGTGTAGTTAACAGTCATTTTGAACTCATTTAATTTACTCGTCTACCAATAAACCTATCCAGCAGTCCAATAATATAGTTGGTCCATCATTAATATGTTATTGCGATTTACGCCTATTAGGATATGCTAGATATATAATATTTCAAATTTAAAACCACAACTATATATCATTGCTAGATACGTTATACTGATATTGCTAGATACAACATATAGCCATTACTAGACACATGGTAATGACTTTGATAGATACAAAATCCAGAAGTGTGCTAGATGGGTTGTAACAAGGCTGCTATAATGGGCTTACGAATATTACTAGATGTTACATATAATGATTGCTAGATACTGTATATTAACATTGCTAGATGCTAATATATAGATTACTAGATGTATAATACGAACATTGATAGATACACTATACGAACATTGATAGATACAGCATTTCTACATTGCTACATATGATATACAGACATTGCTAGATGCAGCACTGTTTAGTTGCTAGATACGACATATGGATATTGATAGAAACTTGAGTATAAGTCTGATAGATACGAAATACAGACATTGCTAGATGCAGCACTGTGTATTTGCTAGATACGACATATAGACATTGCTAGATACTTGAGTATAAGTCTAATAGATACGAAATATATGAATTGCTAGATACTTGAGTATAATTCTGATAGATACGACATATAAACATTGCTAGATACGTGAATAATAGTCTGATAGATACGACATATAAACATTTCTAGATACTTGAGTATACGTCTGATGGATACAAAATATAGACATTGCTAGATACTTGAATATTACTCTGATAGATAGGAATTACAGAAATTGCTAGATACAGCATTGAAGGATGTAACAGTGATGTGAAATTTTTTCATACAACAAAAGGATGATCTTCCAAGGTAGTTTAGAAAAACATTTCCCTTGGTAGAAATACTATTAAAATTGCTAGTAAAAGAGAAGTTTGTTAATAAGTTCAGATTAATTGTCTAATACTAGCATCCTTTGTTACCTGAATCATACATCCCGCTCCCAAAAAAAATGAATTACATACTACTATCGTCTATTTGTGTTTTGATCATTGAGGAAATACTTAAATATTTCAGCTCTTGTTTCGGCGGGAATTTCATTTCCATATTCCAGAGGAACATATCCTTTATGAATAATGTCTTTTGCGTACTTACAAACAAAAACACCGCAGTCAAGGCTCTCCTTCTCCTGCTATGGGATATTTCTCATTGTCTTTATTTTGTATCCACCTTTTACATGAGGTATGCATTTTTTCTTCATGCAATAGGCCAACTGCAAAATCAAGTAATCCATCGTTACATTGCGATTTACGAAGCTATGTCATTGCTATTACTGTCATTGCTAGATACAGTATACGGTATTGCTAGATAGGCGAACCAACTGTTTAGGTGCAACTCTAATAACACATTGCTAGATACGTTACTATGGGATTGCTAGATATGGCCACAAACACTTACAATATATTATTAGGATTTAATTTTATACCAGAGCATCGGCTGCGTTTTTCGTCTTATCTGGAATGTGTTTGTTTCACGACAACAGTGGGTTGTAGCTACTAGCAGTCCCATTCTCCATATCTATAATCAGCAGCATCCAGTGGTTCACGCCGGACGTGTTAACGGTGCAAAGAGGAACAAGGGCAACGTATGTGTCTGGTTTCATTGTTTCAAAAACCTTATCCACAATGACAGACATATCTCCCTTGATAGCCAGTGTTCCCTGCAAATTTGGGTCATTACTATAGGAAGTAGATATTTCCAATATAACACAAATAATTCCTGTTCAACTTACAGTTGCGATTCCAGTTATTTGAATGACGCTGACCATATATGAATACTTATCGTCAAACCCTTTCACATGGACTTTCCAATCTGTATCCTTGAGTAGCTTATATATCCAAGAATTTATTATCTATCAATTTACAATTATAAGCTTAAATCAGGTAAATGACAATTACTGAAAAGAATAACCTACGGTTTATAGGTAGACAACTTAGACGGTAACTTTAACGATGTACCTTATACTAAGACATTGCTAGATGCTGTATATTAATATTGCTAGACGTACAAAGACATATTACCTTGAAGTCGACCTGAGTTTCGTTAGGCAGTTCCATTATCTCTGCCACACTAATGGAAACCCTATACGAGAACTCCGACATTGGCAAGTATCATACTTCTGGATCTTCTTGTTGTTCTTCGTTGTTTATTTTCATCACCTTCTTGTACTCACTGGCATTGATGAGTTTCGTTGTCTCTATATGCAACGACCAATCTATGACCGTAATCTGTTGTTGTTTAACCTGCGTCGGAGTATTTAAGTTCCACGTAGGCATGCCATCAACGTGCACCTATAATAAAGCATCAAATTAAACTGTTAACATTACTTTTTGAAGGTGATTGATAATACAAGAGATCTACTTACGTCAACGTCTGTTTGTTCTTCCCCGACGGAATCTAATGTACGTCTCTTCTCGTTTGAATTTTCAACAGCCTTGTCACATTCTTCGTAAAATGATTGAGTGCAGTCTACAAAACTATCGTCAGCCAACGGTGTAACAGATCTGACAATCAGATCGTTAGATGATGCTTTATCTTGTAAGGGTGTTGCATATGAAGATGGCTCAACCTGTTTTAGTTTTTCATTGCGCGTAATTACTTCAATCTTCGCTGCGGATTACTGTTCTTCGTTGATAATTGGAATTAACTTTACTGGAGAGACGGCTTGTAATAGTTGTTCACACTTTGCTGCTTGTTCAATCCCATGACGCGTGTCTCCAGGCGCCGCTGTTTGCACTTCCTAATAACTAAACACAACAATATCATCAACATACATTGCGAGTTTAGTGCAAGTCTCGTTGCTAGACTAGTTATTAGTCGGGTGTTGCGATTTACGCGTATTAGACATTGCTATATACGGCTTATCATATTAACATAATGTGATTGCGATTTGTTTGATATGAAAAGAGTATTCTATTATTTTATGATTGCTAGACTTCGGACATTTTGTGGTTGCGATTTGTTCAACATGCACCTACCATTTAACATTGAATCATGATGCAAATCATGTCTTAAAATTTTCTAATACTGTCAAAACAACATTTTCATAAAAACAACAACCCATCTTAATAATTATCCAACCTAGAGTTTTAAAATTTCAAAACCTGCCAAAACATATTACTAAATATTTATGAATTTTAACGATTTTAAGATCCACTTACATCTTCAGCCACATTCTCTAACACCTTCTCAGAGACATGTTCTGGCACCAGGACTTCTGTTGCTGCGTTCTCCACCCTAGTTGGTGCTTCTTCAATCTCATTGGTTGGATCTGCATTAGCCACAGTTTCCTACTTGTCAGCTTCTTCTTTGTCCTGACCTGTCTCTGCATTCTGTCATTCCTCTACGGCTTCTTCGGGGTTCTCCAACTGTTGTTTCGATGTTTTTGTTCATTCGTTGCACCCTTTGTACAACTGCTCACTTCTGTCCACCATTAGCTCCTGCCCATCAACCTCGTTGTTTCCAACTCAGTGTCCTTATTCAACTAAGAAAATTTCATTTTGCGCACCGGCATCATGAGTTAGGGGTGATAAGTCTGCTGCCACATCCCCTTTCTCATTACTAGCGTCACAACCAAGTATTGTAGTCCCTTTCTGCTTCCCAGCGACATCAACAACAATAGCTTTCGGTGTAGTAGTTTCTTGCATTGGTTCAACATGTGTTTCGGAGTGAACACACCCTCCATCTCTTTCTAACTTCTCATCCTCAGATACTTCATTTTCTTTTGTCTCAGCTGTCTCAAACTCCTTATCTTCTTCCGTTGTTTCCTCCGCCTCAACATCCTCTTCTTCAATTATTTTCCGATCTCCGAAACATGTTGGCTCCTCTTGGGAACAAATCCATGCCTCCGAGATTGGTAAACCAATGTTTCCTTAACTACCTTCTCGCTAATATTGGCAGCCACAGTGTCGGTATCCTCCTCATCTTCATGGCAAAACGACATTGATATGGTGTTCAGCAGATCCTCATCCTCAGCATCTACACTTTCCTCTTCCACCTCGAGCTTCTGTTTCAGCTCATTCAAGTCTTTCATCAATATTTCAACCCGTATCAAACGAGCTTATGAAATAGTTTAGACTACTAACATTGCTAGATACATCATATTGACATTGCTAGATGCATTATTTTTACATTGCTAGATGCAGCAGATTAACGTTGTTAGATACCTTATAATGAGTTTTGCTAGATCTCTTATAATGATGCTGCTAGATACAGCATCTAAACATTTCCTATATACAGTGTAGCCAACTTATATAGATACAACCTATAAACATTATTAGTCCTTAAAAAACATGGGAATACTCACTTATTTGTTTTTCTCCTCAAGCGACGTTTTTAACCTTTTGTTTTCAGCTTTCGACCGGTGCAACCGGCTTTGTTTTTTCAGCTTCCTGTTGTCACGCAACACAGACTGTGACAGCCCTCCAAAACTTGGAATACTGGACCAACGATTGTTTTTATTTTTCAACCTCTCCCTTTTTTTGTACCAACTCTGGAATTCTTCTCCCCAATGAATTCACGCAATGTAACATCGTAATTCTCTACTTCTTCTGGTGTTGTTGTGTTGTCTTCAACCTCAGTGTTCAAACTTCTTTTACTGCTTGTTCCAGCCCTGTCATCTACCTTTTTCTTCTTCTTTCTTATACTTATGTTTGCAACAGATTTCTTTCTTTTCCTACTCCTCACTTCACTTGTTTCCACAAGACCTTTGTAGTTCCTCCCCGAATCAATTTCTCCAAAAGCATCACATCCAGCCTCTATCAACGATAACTCATACTCCATAACCTACGAAATACAGTATAATATACATTCAGCTTCACAATATAATAATCATTGATGCGCTTTACAAACAATTACTATTGCGAATTAATGCTACAGTAGATGCGATTTGTTTGATGTTATGATTGCTAGATATGTTGAATTTTTTGTGACTGTTATATAGATGTTTGCGATTTAGGTGTTGGACTCATGTGTATGCGATTTGTTTGATATTATAATTTGTACATTGCTAGATACGTTAAAGATCTGGTCATTCATGAGTTGACTAACTATCTGGATCATTTCAAATGTAGACTCCTTGCCCTCCAATCCCCACCACTTGTAACACCTAGGGATTATGTTTGGCCTTGGTATTTCAACATTTACTAAACTATGCTCCATCAGAAATGGCTGCAGACAATATAACTCAACATTACAAACACGGTTTTGAAAATAACTTGCTGATCATAAACCATTGTACTTACAAATAGCAGAGCAATGCACCCGATCACTCTACCGGGTTTCCTTGCCTTAATACATTTGTCTAGTGATTTATGCAACTTCTCAAGGATGGCTCTAGACCAGTCATAGTCGTTTATTTTTTTTATAGATTCTCCACGTAGAATACTGCTGTCCACCCGACGACATCGCCTGACACTGAAAAGAACAGTGTCGAGCATATGAAAAGTATCAACAGACGAGCAGCACCCTTCGCTTCGTCCTCCCCTCATTCCCTTATTGTTTTTCGATCGATTTCTACAAAATAAATAACATCATAGTAAGAAGCTGCAAGAACAAATCAAGACAGTTACGCCTACTACGACATTGATAGATATAAATGGAGACATTGCTAGATGCATATTCCTAAACACCAACATACTAGTATACTACTTTCACATTGCTAGATAGAGTATGCTACATTGCTAGATACATGCATACACATGTTGATTTTAGTATCATGCTAATATGCATGTAGCATAAACTCAACACAAATACATTTTTATAGATTTTATTCACCTTTATCAATGCATTAGACACTGATTTGTCGTTCGTTGGCCCGCTTCTCCTTGTCCGTGGACTCACAAAATATCTCTGCATTAGAATGGAATCTAGCTCAGATCCATGAGCGAATCGACCGATAAATGCGCCTGTTTTATTCATTGGCATCTCCTTGTTCCCGTGTTTCAGCCCAAATATGGCCTTCACATCTTTTGGCGTTAGCCTTACATGCTTACGTCCTATCTTGAAAGACTTCCATCTCACATCGTAAAAACTAAAAATCGCCTCGATCAGATTGTGGAACTTTTGCAGCTTCAGATTCTCGTTCCTTACATCGAACGATGTTTTGAGAAACATATAGAACGATGTTCCTCTAGCAGCCTCTATGTGTTCGGATGTAATTATATCCCGTCTTAGTAGGTTGATTATGCTTACCAAGCCTGACCTGTAGAATACTCCTGTCTTAGTCATGTTTGCCTGCAAACATTCCCATTTGAAAACTACTTAGTAATAAGAAGAACAATCCCATAAGTAATATCTATTTCACCCATAAAAAAATTAAACAATAAAACTAAGCACCGAACATATACATTAACAATCAAAGACAGCACTGGTGCAACTAACTCAACAACAACATCGAACTCACTTCACTGCTACATTGCTAGACGTGACCAAGTTCAACTACTACATTGCTAGACGTGCACTGCTGACAGTAAACTAGTCGTAGGCATTGCTACATACGGCCACAAATATTGTCCACATTGCTAGATCAGTATAATATCTCTGCATATGCACAAAAAACTACCTCAACTCTATACGTTGTTAGACATTCGTACTTCCACCAGCCGACATTGCGATTGTAGGGGAAACAACATCTAACCAGTGTCATTGATATTGTCCGACGGCATTATCGACACTAACAACAACTAACCAGTGCCATCCAGCCATGTCTAACTACTTACGCCGGAGTAACACTATGTACTACAACTAAATTTCAACACCACGTAGTAAAACTAACTTCGTATTGTAAACGAAACGACAAAATGTCGCCGGAGAAATGAGAACTGTCCAATACATAACTCAACGACAGTCAGTATTCCGGCGACGTCGATAAAATATGGTTTTAGTCACACCAAAAGACAGTACGGAAAACGGCGACAAAAACCACTAAACCACACAGTAATCTGGTTTGAATGAGTCGAACGTACCTTTTCGACGGAGACGGAGCCGGTCGATGGTCGACGAAGGTCGAGTAAATAACACGGAGACGGAGTCGGTCGATGGTCGACGAAGGTCGAGTAAATAACACGGAGACGGAGCCAGTGAATGGTCGGTATCAGGTCGAAAGTTACGGTGGCCGGAATGGTTATGGTCGACGGTTGAGTCGTAGAAGTTTCCGTTCAAAATCGTGTTGTCGCTTCGCTCTCGTTTTACATGTTTCTCTCTCCTCAAATTTAGAAATGTGAAAGTGGAGGGAATTGGAACCCAAAAGTCAGATTAGAAGGTGAAAAAAATGGGTTTCAACTAAAAAATTCCCTTTTATACCCTTGAAGATATTTTTGTCCATAATATGACTCTAGGTATTTTATGAAACTAGTTTCAAAATGAGTACCATGTTGGTATTTGAAAATTGACTAGGTATTTATGGATAATTTTCTCTCGTAGTAAACATAGTTTGGATATTAGGTATAGGAATGATTTACTTCGTTGAATATCTATGAATAATTCATCTTGTATTTTTATAATATGTTTTACTATAAATTAAAGGGAAATGACACACTAAGTACCTTTTAACCAAACCTATTACAACCTAGTACCCAAAAATGGGTTAATGCTCACTTAATACCCATCTCATTAAACATATCCACTTCTAATACCTTTTCTTTTTTAATACCAAGATTACCCTCAACCTAGTATATAAGGTTGATTTGTGAAAAAAAGGGCCCCTTTTAGCTTCAGCACCTTCTTAATTACTTTTGAATTTTGAATTTTGAATTTATTAGCCCCCTTTCTCTCTCCTCTCTCCTAACCTAACAAACAACCCATTTTTCAAGAACGTCTCTTCATTTCAAAAAACCACGGCTGATCACACCACCTCCGGCGACACTGTTGAACCACCATTTACCTTACGTAACCACCGGGGATCCATATAATCGCCTTTTCAGATTGTTCCGATCACCGGCGAGTTTCAGAATTCCGGTTTGACGTCGTCAGTTTCATCCAGAGTCTCCTAGCTCCGATTTTGCACCGTCTCAGCCTCCTAGCTCCGATTTTACACCGTATCTCAGCCTCCTAGACCACCGTATCTCAGCCTCATAACAACTGATTTAAGTTTCGAAATCGTAGCAAAAAACGGTACATCTTTCAGGTCAGTAACAGAGCTGATTTTTTAGTTTCAAAATCGTTTTCCATTTTCGAAATCGATTATAGACTCTCATATAATGTACGTTAATTGCAGGAAACTTATTACCATCTGCTTCTGCTCAATTCAAAGCATCCAAACCAGCTCCGATCACATTCCGGTGAGTAATTTCATTTTTCCACCTCTGTTTTGAACCTTGATATTTATATGGTTACACTTTGCGATTTGTCGCCTGCAATTGTATGTTTGATGTTGCTAGATCACTGCATAGAACCTGATAGGTTAGATGTGTTTGTAGATTAAACCTGACAGCATACACCCTGATATCTTAGTTATGACATGTTGCTATATGTGTTGATAAATAGACCATGACTCCATATACCCTTATAGTTTAGGTACGTGATATTGCTATATGTTTCAAACCATTTCCTCTTGCTGCATACACCCTTATATGTTATCTATAATAGGTTGAAATATGTGTTGGAAACCAGACCAATAGTCCATATACCCTGATAGTTTAGGTATGACAGTTTGCTATTTGTGTTGAAAATAGACCACGATGCATATACGCTGATATGTTAGTTACATGATATTGCTATATATGTTATAATATCAGTAACACATTCAGTTGTTCTACACCAACGTTAAACAAACTAACCAAAACTCCTATAATTCAGGGTACACAATGTCTAAACCAAGAGTGTGCATTTTCAAATTTGGTACGGAAACAGGTATTGTTCCGCTGTCCGAATTTGAAAACTTCGAGTCATTCCAACAGTACGTTGAGCAAACATGGCAAGGGCTTGTTAGAGGAAACTACAGCATTACGTACTCTTGCGGTGCTCAGAATAATTGTATTTTTAATAAGGAGACCGATTTCATTGGGTTGGAATGTTACCTCGATGTTGAGCGTTTGAAGAGTGTGTCATTTCTTATCGAAGAACATGTTGCTGATAAAGGCTCCGCCATTAAACGTAAACAACCCGTTCAACTGTTCGAAGAATCCTCTCACATGCAACGAACCAGCGGTGAAAGCAGTACCTGTTTGGCCATTACAACCCCCAAAAAAAGACATCTAGCTACAGCGGGATGGGCAGAAGCTATCATCGGTGTTGGACAGTCATTTCAAGACGGTGCTCAAGGTCTGAGGTTATACTTATCCCGTTATGCATTAGAGAACGGTTTTGCGTTTAGGTACATGCACAATACCTTTAACAAGATCACCGTTTATTGTGTAAACAAAGATTCGGATGGCTGCAAATGGAGGCTTTACGCTTATGTCGATTCTAAGACCGGTTTGATGACAATTAAAAGATTTTTCAGTACCCACACGTGCAGTCCCGTATTCACAAAGAAGAAAAGCAGGCATCTGTCGTCCGATTTAATTGCTGATGAAATTCACGATTCTCTATGGAACAGCCATTCTTTAACAGCTAAGACTATACAGTCTACCATCAAGCAAGACTACGGTTTAGACGTTTCATATCGTCTATCTTGGAATGCGTTGGAGAAGGCCCGTCGCGTTGTATTTGGAGATAGCAATACCTCTTTCGGATTGCTAAAACCATACTTCAAGAGGCTAAAGAGTCGTGACATCACTACGGACTGTCATCTGGATTTGGCTCCCGGCAATGTTTTCCGTCGCTGTTTTATATCGTTTGGGGCGTGTCTTCAGGGTTTCCATTCGTGCCGCCCTCTACTGTACGTTGACGGAACCCACCTATCAGGGAAGCATGGTGGCGTGTTGCTTTCAGCAGTGGCAAAAGATGGAAACAACGGTCAGTACATGTTTCAATATACATTTGGTCTGATAAATATGTTTACATAGTTTGCGATTTAATAAGACTGTCTGATAGTTTGGATTACATACTCTGGTATTTTAGGTATCATTGATTGCTAGCTTGGGAGGCTCTGTCTGATAGATTAGGTTACACAGACTGTTCTTTGTTTACTATGTCACTGTCGACCTCAACAACGTTCTGTTAATGTAGTTCTTTTTTTAAGCTATATCTTTTCCATCGCAGGTCTTTTCCCCGTAGCTTTTGGTATATTTGGTAGTGAAGACTCGGAAAACTGGTTTTGGTTTTTGGAAAATTTAAAACCGGATCTGTTAGGGCGCCAAATAACTTTCATTTCAGACCGCCATGCTGGTATTATTAGCGCCGTCGCAACTCTTTATCCTACTGACTACCACGCTTATTGCATCTTCCATCTTATCCAGAACTTGAATAAAGCTCTTGAACACACTAACAAAGTCTACAAACAAGATATGCTAGTGATGTTTAAGAGTTGTGCTTATGCCCCTACGGTGGATCTTTTTAATGAACGTTATGGTCAGTTTTTGCGCCAAGGCGGTAAGCGTATTGGAAACTTCGTAAGGAATCTGGCCCC
Organism: Limnanthes douglasii subsp. nivea; assembly: GCA_036936605.1. Classification (NCBI taxonomy): domain Eukaryota; kingdom Viridiplantae; phylum Streptophyta; class Magnoliopsida; order Brassicales; family Limnanthaceae; genus Limnanthes; species Limnanthes douglasii. The sequence continues at coordinate 129,823,337 of JAUPFV010000003.1, read as the reverse complement.
AGAAAAATGGGCTCAGGCATATGTCAAAGGCAAACGGTATGGGGCGATGGCATCAACCGCTGTTGAATCGTTCAATGGCCAGATTAAGAAGTTGTGCCATCTGCCTATAGTCGAATTAATCGACCGGATTAGAGCTCTTCTGATGACTCAAATGTCTCGTCGTTTAGGAGAAGGCCAAAGTTGGAACACACATTTGTGCCCCGAGTTTGACAAGATGTTCAAAGAGAATGTACAATCCAGTCGGACATGGTTAGTTCGCAAGTCTTCTGCCGCTTATTTTGAGGTTTTATCGGACCCAGTCATGGTGGTCAACGTACTGGATTTCAAATGCACATGCGGCTCTTGGCAGCAAGAATGTTTCCTGTGCGCTCATGCGCTGGCTGCAATTGCATCTATAAACGAGGATCCTATGACGTTGGTTGAGCCGTTTTTCACCACCCAAAATTACCTGTCCAGCTATTCATTTAACATACCGGCTATAACAGAGTTTGGTGAATCCAGTAGCGCAGAATGTGATGGAGAGCCCTTGGTGCTGCCCCCTAACGTTAAAAGACGACCCGGTCGTCCGAGGAAGAAGCGTATTCCATCAAGAGGCGAAGTTTCCAGCAGCCAGTCCCGTTGTGGTCGATGTTTCAAATCGGGGCATAATAGGCGGTCATGTGATGCTCCGTTCTAAACATTATTTACCTACTTTTTTGTAACATTTTACATATCAAAGATAAGCACTCCTTATCTTTCGACTTATGTTTCGTACACTTTTAACATTTACATGTTCCATGTCTGTTTCTTTCTGACTATGATATCTATTCAAGTATACATTGCTATCTTTGAGGTTATACTCTGATAGATACTCTATTCAACATTGATAGATTCTGGCTATTGCATCTAACATATACATCAAAGTATGTTTTTTGTTTCGGTACACATCCATCTGATGCTTTACTTACATTTGTTATACATGTACTTCAAATCTTCCATGCCATATTCATCTCAAAGATAAGCACTTCTTGTATCTCCACTTATGTTTTGTACCCTTATAGAATTGGCACGTACCATATCTGTTCGTTACATACTCTGATATCTATCCCTGTATACATTGCTATCTATGCTGCTACCATCTGATATCCACTCTATTCAACGTTGATAGTTTCTGGGTTTTGCATCTAACAGATACATCAAGATGTGTTTTCTGTTTTGGTTTACATCCATCTGATATTTTACTTACATTTGTTATAGATGTACTCAAAATCATTCATGCCTGATTCATCTCAGAGATAAGCAATTCTTGTATCTTGACATATGTTTTGTCCCCTAAAAGAATTGACACGGTCCATATCTGTTTGTTACAGACTCTGATATCTATCCATGTATACATTGCTATTTATGCTGCAACCCTCTGATATCCACTATATTAAACATTGATAGTTTCTGGATTTTGCATCTGACAGATACATCAAGATATGTTTTCTGTTTTGGTTTAGATCCATCTGATATTTTACTTACATTTGTTGTAGGTGTACTTAAAATCATTCATGCCTGATTCATCTCAAAGATAAGCACTTCTTGTATCTCGACTTATGTTTTGTACCCTTATAGAAATGACAAGTTCCATATATGTTTGTTACATACTCTGATATCTATCCCTGTATACATTGCTATCTCTGATGCTACCCTCTGATATCTACTATATTCAACATTGATAGTTTCTGGATTTTGCATCTGACAGATACATCAAAATATGTTTTCTGTTTCGTATTTAACATCTTTACTTACATTTGTTAACGTTATGTTGTGTACTCGTGTATACATTGCTACCTATGCTGTTATACTCTGATGTCCACTCCATTCAACCTTGCTATCTATGTTTACATCTTACACATTAGAGCTACATTGTTTGTTCTTTTCATGTTACCATAACTCTGATATCTTAGTGTTCATAGATTGCGATTCTGTGAAATAACTGCAAGTAAAATTGCTACCTTCAACTGCACCATGTCATACCATATCTTACCAGTTTAAGCTAGAGAAGGTAAAATGCAACGAAACTTTAACATTAAAATCATGCAATGCTACAGAGATTCGCAAAGTGCCATAAACCCTAAATCATCCAACCCTGTCAAAAAAAGAGTCTACTGCACAGGGTTGGTCACACTAACAGTCCAAAAAAACCATAAACAAACAGACGAAAACAACAAAAGATAAACCTAAAGTGCCATGAAACTACATCTTCATGTTCTAACCTAGTCGGAGTCCTCTCCATCAGATTCATCGTCCTCTTCTTCTTCTTATTCTTCTTCATCTTCATCATCTTCTTCGTCGTCAGAGGCCTCGTCGTCTACCTCTTCATCTTCATCGTCGTCTTCTTCTTCCCACTTGCTGCTGCTCTTACGTCTTTTCCTTTTTGGCAGTTTTTCATCCTCAGAAAGATAACAGTCGTCCATGGACCAAGAATCCCATGATCCATAAGGGTCTTCTTGGTCCTCAGACCAGACCGACCAATCATCTTCTTTGTCAGAGGAGTACTCCGACGTTGTCGTACGCTTGTATGCCTTGTTACATGTATAGTGGTCAGAGGACCACGCGTCGTCGCCGGACTGGTGTGGGGAGAAGGGTGATGAAGGTGCCATGGTAGGAGGAGCAGTGGTTTGAACTTAGGGTAGAGGTTCTGGATTTTTTTTCTTTGCAGGTAAGTTTGTGAGGAATAGGTTGACATATGACCCTCTATTTATAGCAAAACCCAGCACCCAATGCTGAGTCCCATTAAGCAACCATATTTTCTTTCACAACTTTAATGGCACACGTATATTAAATGAATGTAATCATTCTAGTTCATCTACCCATTGTCTTTTCAAGTTCAAACTAACCAATGGTTTTAACACATTAACTTCTAATGAGTAATGTGTGTGGTTAGAATTCCTTTCAACAAATTAATTGCATTTATCTACCAATAACCTTGTTGTGCAGTCCATATATATATATTTCGTGCATCACTAACCTGTTATATGATATTTACGAGTAATTTTCAATGGTAGATAAATTATATTAAAAATTTAAAACCTATTTGGTCTAGCTATTTTGTCTGAACGATATCTAAAACTATACTATATGGTTCGTAACCAAAATTTTTATAAATTACGATATGTTTCGCACTACGATATTTGCTTGCTTAACCCCAGATAGATCCTTCCTTAAACCCAGATAGACAATTTGGTAAACATTGATAGTTCTTCTTATATATGCATTATTGGTAGTTTTTTTATTACATCTCTTATATGTACAAATAGTAGATATATACTGCCCATAGATGAAATTGATTCATGCAAATAATGGTGTATATGCCAAGGTAGTTTATAAATATATTTGCCCTACATATTTAATTTAGTATACACCTGCTTAAAAATCCATTTCTTATACATCTACATACACCACCTGATTATTTTTCTGATAGTTAACAAATTAGACATTGATAGATGTTTGCTTCAAGCCTGATAGTTAATAATAAAAACTTTGCGAACGACTTGAAAACTACTATGAAAGGTAACAGCATATTTAAATTAGTAGGATACAACACTGAATGCTGTAACAGTGATGTGAAAAAGTGAGTTTACATGTAAATTTTCTACTACAAACATAAATCATAGAAGTTTGTCTAATTCACCCATTGCTAATCTATGCGAAAAATACAAATGGGTACCAAAAAATCAATTACAACTACCAACGTTTGTTTGTGTTACGATCGTTCAAGAAATGTTTGAATATTTTAGCTCTTGTTTCTGCCGGCATTTCCTCACCATATTCCCATCCAACAGACCCTTTTGTAATAATGTCTTCTACGTATTTACACACGAAAACACCGCAGTCATAGCTGTCCTTCTTTTGCTGTGGGATATTTAACATGGTCTTAATTTTATACCCACCTTTTACCTGCGGTATATATTTCTTCTTCATGCAATAGGCCAACTGCATTGATAGATACAGTAGAAGTCATTGATAGGCATTACTATACAGTTTGATAGATTTAGTATTAGAAATTGCTAGACAGTGAACCAAAATAGATAACTTGGAATTTAAATTCCTTACCAGAGCATCGGCGGTGTTTCTCGTCTTATCGGTAATGTGCTTGCTCCACGGCAACATTGGGTTGTAGCTTCTGGCAGCCCCATTCTCCATGTCTATAACCAGGAGTGTCCAATGGTTAACGTCGTCCGTGTTTACGGTACATAGGGGGACGAAACAGACATATGTGTCGGGGTTCATTGTCTCAAAAATATTATCCACAATGACAGACATATCTCCATTTTTAGCCAGTGTCCCCTGTAAATTTAAGACATCAATACAGGAAGTAGATGTACCTAATATGAAAGCAATAATCCACTGGGAACTTACAGTTGCAATCCTAGTTATTTGAATGGCTGGGACAGGGAATGAATACTTATTATCAAACCCTTTCACAGGTACTTTCCAATCTGAATCCTTTAAGAGCTTGTATATCCAAGCATCTATTACCTATTAAAAAAAAATCACAGTCTCGAATCAATGGAAATAATAACCAATGGTTTATTGGTTGACACAATGATAGATGCTTCAATTAATATTGATAGATGTATATAGACACGTTGCTAGACTAACAATTAAAATACGATAGATACATCCAAAAAGATTTTTACCTTGAAGTCCACTTGAGTTTCGTTAGGCAGTTCCATTATCTCTGTCACACTAATGGAAAGCCTGTACGAGAACTCTGTTGTTGGCAAGTACCATACTTCTGGATCTTCTTGTTGTTCTACCTGTTTCAGTTTCAGCACTTTCTCGTACTCACTTACATCGATCAGTTTTGTTGTCTCTGTCGGGAACGGCCAAGCTACAACTTCAGTTTGCTGTTGTTGAACCTGCGTCGGAGTAAGTAAGTTGAACCCAGGCATGTCATCAATGGGTACCTAAAAAAAAGCAGCATAGTAAACTGTTAACATTACTTTTTAAATGTTTATTGAGAATACCAAATATCTACTTACGCCAATGTCCGTTTGGTCTTCCTCGATGGAGTCTAGTGTACGCCTCTTCTCGTTTGAAGTTTCAACAGCCTTGTCAACTTCTGCGTAAAATGATTGGGTGCAGTCTACAAAGCTATCTTCAGCCAATGGTGTAACCGATTGGACAATAAGATCCTTCGATGCTGCTTTCTGTTGTTGTGGTGTTGCGTAGGAAGATGGATCAACCTGTGACACTTTTTCAATCTTCTCTGCGGAATGATCTCCTCGGTTGAAAATTTGTATCACCTTTAATGGAGACACAGCTTGCGATAGTTGTTCGCACTTTGCTGCTGTTCCAGTGCCAGTGAATACAACTAAGCTAGAGTGTCGTGTGTCTTCAGGCTCCGCTGTATCGACTTCCTAAAAACATAACAAAGGAAACCAATAATTTCGAGACTAACTATCAATCATATATGATATTCAAATACAACTTAGCTATTTAACATCCACTTACATCTTCAGCAACAATTTGAGAGACAAGTTCTGGAACCTGTAGTTCTGTTGCTGCTATCTCCAACAATGTAGTTGCTACAGCTATGTCATCTTCTCCTTTGTCCTCACCTTTCTCTGCATTCTTTCCTTCATCAACGGTTTTTGGCGACTCCTCCAACTGTCGTTCCATTGTTTTTGTTCCTTCGTTGGATCCTTCGTCCAACAAATCAATTCCGTCCACCGTCACCTGCTGTTGTTCAACCTCGTTGTTTCTAACTCCGGGTCCCTGTGCAGGTACCAAAACTACATTTTGCGCACCGGCAGCATGAGTTAGGGGTGGTAAGACTTCTGCCACATCCCGTTTCCCATTACCAGCGTCACAACCAGTTGTTGTAGTCCCTTTCGGCTTCCTAGACACATCAACAACAACAGCTTCCTGTGTAGTACTCTCTTCCATTGGTTCAACACGTGTTTCAGATTGAACACACCCTCCATCAACGATTTCCTTCTCCTCCTCCGATACGTCCCTTTCTTTTTGCTCAGCTTTGTCAATCTCCTGTTGTTCTTCTGTTTTTTTCTCCCCATCAACGCCCTCTTTTTCTGTTGTTTTTTCTGTGTCAGTTACTACATGCCTCCGAGATCTTTTGTAAACCAGTGTTTCCTTAACCACCTTCTCAGGAACGTTTGCATCTACGGTTTCAGTAGCATCCTCATCATAGCGGCAAAATGGCGAGGATAAGGTCAACAACAGTTGTTGATCCTCACCATCCACTCTTGAGTGGACCATCTCCAGCTTTTGTTTCAGGTCCTCCATATCTTTCTTCAACTTTTCCACCTGAATCAAACGAGCATACGAAATTGTTATATTATTGTTAACAATGATAGATACATCATACTTCGTTGATAGACAACTTCATTTTAACAAACATACAGATGTTATTAGTACTTAGAAAACATGCTAGCACTAACCTCTTCGTTTCTTTCCTCCAGGCATGTTTTAAGCCTCTTGTTTTCAACTTTCAACCGGCGCAACCGGCTTCTTTTTTTCAGTTTTTTGCTGTCACGCAAAACCGACTGCGACAGCACTCCAAAACTAGGAATCATACTAGACCTACGTTTTTTTTGGTTTTTCAACCTCTCCCTTTTGTTTTTAGAAACTGTTGCCTTCCTCTCCACAATGAACTCCCCCAACGTAACATCATCTTCAACCTCAATCATTGAACCTAAGCTCTTCTTACTACCAGCTCCGTCATCTACCTTCAGTCTTGTACTTCTGTGCGCAACAAATTTCTTTCTTTTCCTACTCCTCTGTTCGCTTGTTTCACCAGCACCTACACACTGTCTCCGCGAATCATTTACTCCATAAACAAAACATTTCGATGCTGTAAACACCAACTCCCCGCCGACAACCTAGGAAATACAGTAGTAATATACATTGAGCAACCCAATATTATAATCATTACTTATAATATTCACGGCTTCGATTTGTACGTAATACTTTGGTAGATATGATATCAGACATTGCTATATGTATAAACCAAACACCAACGTAGTATTATACTGCTAAATCACTGATAGATATAATGTACTACTACGGTAGATGTGTACATAAACATGCAGGTTTTTGTATCATCAACATATGCGCTTTGTTTCATACCACAACATTGACATTGCTAAGTGAGTTGCATACCTCGTCGTCCCTGAGCTCACCGACCAACTGGATCATTTCGAATGTCGACTCCTTGCCCTCTAGCCCCCACCACTTGTAACATCTAGGGATTATGTTTGGCCTTGGTATGTCGACGTTCATCGAAATATGCTCCATAAGAAACGGCTGCACAGAACATAACTAACCATTAAAAAAACCATTTTCGTAACAGACATGCTGATCATAACACACTATACTTACAAAAAGCAGAGCAACGCATCCGATAACTCTAGAAGGATGGCCGGCCTTAATACATCTGTCCAGCGATTTGTGAAGCTTATCCAAGATGGCTCCAGACCAGTCATAGTCGTTTATCTTGTCGAGATTCTCCACGTAGAAGATTGCTGTCCACCCAATAACGTCGCCCGACACTGAAAAGAACAGTGTCGAGCATATCAAAAGTATCAGGAGCCGAGCCACATCCTTCGCTTCATCCTCCCCTCCTTCGCTAACTGCTTTCTCGATTGCTTCCTACAAAAATATCCAAAATAATTACAACAATACAGAAATAACAATTTAAGGCATCCACACCTAGTAAGACATTAGATAGATATGATTGCATACATACCCTATCTGTTTGTTACACACTCTGATATCTATCCCTGTATACATTGCTATCTATGCTGCTACCCTCTGATATCCACCCTATTCAACATTGCTATCTATGTTTCCATCTTATACATTAGGTCTACATTGTCTGTTCTTTTAATGTTACCATAGCTCTGATATCTTAGTGTTCATAGATTGCGATTTATAGCAATCTATTTATAGTGATGTCAAAATGTGCCGACATTTCATCAACCTACTGAGCCTGCAACATGAACTACAAAACAACTACATTCTAACATACTCTATTTACCTTTATTAACGCGTTGGAAACTGATTTGTCGTTCGTTGGCCCGCTTCTCCTCGTCCTTGGACTCAAAAAATATTTCTTCATCAAAATCAAATCTAACTCGGCTCCATCGGCGTACCGAGCGATAAATCCACCAGATTTGCTCATCGGCATCTCTTCGTTACCGTGTCTGAGGCCAAAGATCGCCTTAACATCTTTCTTCGTCAGCCTCACATGCTTTTGTCCAATCTTGAAAGCCTTCCATCTGACGTCGTATAAATTGTAGATCGCCTCGATCAAGTGGTGGAACTTTTTAAGCTTCAGAACCTCGTTCCTCAAGTCGTAGGAGGTTTTGAGGAAGGTGTAGAAAGGGGTTCCACGAGCAGCCTCAATGTGTTCAGCTTTGATTATATCCCGTCTCAGTACATTGATTATGCCAACCAACCCCGAGCGGTAGAATACTCCTGTTTTCGTCATTTTAACTTGTTAATGTTCACATAATAAGGTAGTTAGTAATTACATTGTAACTAAAACAATAAGACTAAGCAGCCACTGCATTATGAATCTTATACTTCTGCCTGAGACGAGCTGTCTGACAGGTTAACTATTAACAGACAATGATAGATGATACAACCCACATTGCTATCTGACAGAAAAACCTACGTAAACTCACAACGGTGTGAACAGCAACCCTATAGCTACGATAGCCGACGTTACATGTTCACGATTAAACCAGGTCAGTTCAAATCAATGGCGTCTGGCAGGTTAAGTATTAACATACACAGATAGATAATGCAACACATATTGCTATATGTCTAACAAACCTACGTAAACTCACATAGCTTAGAACAGCAGCCCTATAGCTAAGATATACGAAGTTACACGTTTCCGATTCAACCAGAACGCATTCAAATAGATGGGACATAACAGTTAATCTATAAACAAACAATGATAGATAATGAAACACAGATTGATAGACGTCTAACAAATGTACGTAAAATCAAATAGATTAGAACAGCAGCCTTATAGCTACTATAGACGACGTTACACGTTTACGATTATACCAGGACGCATTCAAATCGATGGCGACGACAACTGCACTACCAACATAACTATCACGTATCGTCGTCCGGTCCAGCAACAGTAACAAATAACTTTACTGACTACCGGAGTCATAGACGTCATACAGCATGGACTATCAACGTAAAACAACCTATACATCGACGCATATGAATCGAACAGAGACAGTGGTAGACATATACCTGGATTGGTTCGAAGCCGTAAGGAATAACATAGACACTGGGCGACAGTTCAGTTCGACGGAAACTTCGTTGCAGTTGGAGGCTCGCCGGTGGTGGTTCCAAATATCGAAACAGAGACAGAGACAGTCGTTGCTTCGAAGATTAGTTGTCGCCGGTGGTTCGCCGGTTGTTGTCTGAAATATCGGAGCAGAGACAGAGACAGTGGTTACTTGTCGCCGGTGGTTCGCCGGTGGGTGTCAGAAATATCAGAACAGAAGGGTCGATTGATATCGCCGGCTAGGTTTGCTTTCAAAAATGTCTTTTGGGTTCGCTCTCGTGAAACGTGTTTCTCTCTCCTCAAATTTAGAAAGGTGAAAGTCGGGGGAATTAGAACCTAAAAGTCTGATTTGAAGGTGTAAAAAAGTGGGTTTCACCAAAACAACCCCTTTTATACCCTAGAGGGTATAATTGTCCATAATTTGGCTTTAGATATTTTATGAAACTAGTCGAAAAACGGGTACCATTTTGGTATTTGATACTTGAGTGGGTATTTAGGGGTACTTTTCTCTAAATTAAATTGATATATGTGTATAATTTTTTTCTAGTGAACATTTACCATATATAAGTATTTCCAATGAACTTACTTGCCACTGCGAGACTTCCCGTTTTCATCCCATCAAACAATTTGGGAGCTTTTAACTTTTCTTTGGCAGGCAAGTCCTATTGTTCTTGCTTAATTCACAGTACATTCTTCATATACTTGTGCATCGAATTGAGCAAATTAAGGGTTTTTTTTTGGGGATAGTAATCAACTCTTAAGGTTTCTTCTTTTTCTTCTCTTCCAGATGTCGATTCGATCACTGCTTACTAAAACTATGTGGTTTGTTGATTCAATCGATTTTTTTTTATTGTATTTATAGAGCAAGGAAATGGCAGGGGAGCGAGGGGAGCGAGAGGATGATCTTCCTAGAGACGCTAAAATAGTGATATCTCTGTTGAAATCAATGGGAGTGGAGGATTACGAACCGCGTGTGGTACATCAATTCTTAGAGCTGTGGTATCGGTATGTTGTTGATGTGTTGACCGATGCACAGGTCTACTCAGAGCACGCTTCTAAAACTACAATTGACTGCGACGATGTTACACTCGCAATCCAGGCTAAGGTTAATTCCAGCTTCTCGCAACCACCGCCTAGAGAGGTATAGTTTTAACACTAACTTCACTATTATTTATCGATTTATAATGTTTTTGTCTAGCTTGTGCTTTATGGTTTAGTAGTGAACAATATAAGGCATAAATTAGTTGAAATTACCCCTTCAATACTTCTCTCATAGGTATGTTGCGGTTGTTGTGATTAGGGTGCTTAAAAATAAACCAAATTTAACATATCAATTCGAAAAGGTTGGTTTTTGGTGATGATTGAGTTGGTTTGATCTTAAAAACTAATGAAACAAGCTACTGCTTCGGTTTTTGGTTGGTTGTTGTGTTTTTTGTCTCATCAGTACTATGATTATTTATGCATTCTTTGTTAGATTTTGCTGGAGTTAGCTAGAAACAGAAACAAGATTCCACTGCCAAAGACAATAGCAGGGCTTGCAATCCCACTTCCACCTGAACAAGATACACTGATCAGTCCGAACTACCAACTTGCAGTCCAAAAAGGACAACAGTCAAATGCAGTAGAAGAATTAGACGATGAAGCAGAAGAGGATGCCACTAACTCGCAGGTGCAAGAGGAACAGCAGAAAGCTGATACGGCTCACCAGCCTCCTCAAAGAATGTCGTTTGCCCTCGCCAAACGTCAAAAGGGAGGAGACACACATTCGTAAGAATGTGATTTGGTTTCTTTACCAGGGCAAAGCTGTGTAGTAAAACTTAAGTCTAAAACTTAGTTAGGATGCTTTATTTTATTTCGTTTTAGAACACTTGTTTATGTGACGAAGTGTTACTGCATTTCGTTTATTCAGTTATTTATGTGAGGACGCTTTATTGTACTTTGTTTTAGAGCAGTTGTTTTGTACATTTATGCTCTGTCGGATCTCAATTACTTAGCTAACGGCGCAGATTATAGTACCACTGGAAATATATTTACTTCCCCATTTCAATTTACCTTTATCAAGATTAATGGCAAAATCAATGGCTACTCTTAATGAACACAACCTTTCATTTCTCATGACTCCTAAACCCAGTCAAATTTCCAAGCCATTTTGCACCAACAACTTCTTGATTGAAGACACTGATATAGACGAGCCCGCTGTCGACGTAGATACCGAGTCACCTTTTCCACAGCCATCATCTCAAGGTTCCGGTGAACGAGTTATATATGATCACCCCCTCGAGAACAGCCTAGACGTAGGAATATACAAGGTAAAAGGTTATCTTTGGCATTTTTGTTTTGCTCGGCTGAGTCATTATGCTGATTTTGATACATTCGCCTTCAACGAGTATGTAACTGATCTAATCTTCTAGGAGGTTTTGATTGTTTCAGGCGATATTATTGGGTCAGGTGGGTCCAAGTCCGTTGCAGAATCGACTAAAGTGTGGGAGGACGGTGACACTGTTATAGTTGGGCACTGGTACCATAGACCCTTGGATAATGAAGATCCTAGAGAGTATGCCAATCGTTGTGCTGTTCAGTGGCACCGTGTTTCTACTTATCCCGAGTGCTTGGGTGAGATTGTATTGAAAAATGTTCTTCTTGGGTGAGTTCTTTCATGGTTAAATGTTCTATTCATTTTCCTTTCAAAAGCTGAGTCGTAATAGAAACACTCTTCCTTCATACAATACCGGCTAGGCTAAATCTGGTAAAGTCTAGGGATTAGTTCACTTGGTATCAGTGGGAACTAAATGTAGAATAGTTGATTAGAATTGAAAATGGTGGTCATGTTGCAACATAATTTGCATCGTGCGTGCTGTACCACTTGCAATTCGTTAGTAACATTCTGTGTAAGCAGAGATTTGCAGGAGAGCAAATTCAAGTGCTGAATGTTAGAGTAAATAATAAGCTGTCCCGTTTCCTGCAAAAACTCACGAGATTCACTAAATAGGATTAATAAACGATGTTGGTTACATCCATACAATGCTCCCCTTTCAGATATGACAGTCACTGGTAGTCTTAGTACTCCATCAATGTTCCATGCTATTCTATTGATAATATATTTAAGTATAATTTGTTTTTTGATGAAATTTATAAATCTCAATGGTTTTTCGGTATGTTGTTATTTGTTTTTTGAAAGAGTCAGCTTGTCGTCATATACAGCACGATACACATATATAGAAAGTTGACAGCTATGTAATCAGCAGCTATACTATGACGCATGTTCTTTGTTGTTTTTCCATGTTATTAATAATGGTACTGGCTCATGATTATTAGTGTAAGTGTTTGTCGTACATGAACATGTTAAATGTCAACTACTTCTACAGGTATATAACAAACATCTTAGTTTCGACAGTCGCAAGGCATGCATATCATGGATTTCATCAATGCTTATTATCTTCTTTCTGGGCAGAGGAGATATAAATAAGATAGCATCATTTTAGTCATAATATCAATTACACAACTTGGAGAATAGTGTTTTTTCCTTACTGCCGATTATCCCTTAAACTATTGTAGATTCATACAAACTTCAAAGTTGTACACTAGTAGCAGTCTATTCGCAAGTGTCTCTCATGCTTGATATGTACTTTTAAAAAAAGAAAATACATATTATTTTGGAGTTGAATGCAGCTAGCAAAACAAAAAAGTGATTTATATTTTGGAGTATATAGATTGATTTAGATTGATTGGTTGGCATGTAACAGAATGCATGAAGTTAGTTGTATAAGCTCGTAACAGCTTACAACAGATTTAACCATAACTGAACGAGTGAAACAGATTCTTCTCCCTTCTCTTATTTCTCCGTCTTCTCTGTTTCTCAAAATTCTTTTTACCCTCTCTAGAAGTTTTGGTATCAGATCCACTGATCTTTCAGATTTACAGCAGCAGTTTTGCGATTCCTATTGCCTTTTGTAGTTTCTGTGTAAATTGTGCAATTTTTAAAACTCAGTTTCAAGACCGAGTTTGAAGTGGTATTCTTTCTACCAGATGTCTGTTGAAAGATTCAGTCAGTTTATGTAGTAGTTATGCTTATTCTATATGCATACCAAAATCAATGCTTCTTGATTTGTTTCAGTTTCAAGCTGCTTACTGCATTGCCTTGGTTTGTTGATTTGTTAGTTATGCTTTTCAGAACCAAAACTTCATAGCTTTTCATGCTATTTGTCTCCATGCTATTTGTTCATTATCATTCTTCTGATTTAGTGGCGGTTGATGTTTTTACAATCCACAGCTATCTCTGGCCAATTCGTTAGCGGAAGCTAATCAATCTCAAAAACCCTAACAGCTAGATGGCATCTGAAACTGGATCAAACACAATATATGGGACGCAAGAATCTGCTGCCTCACCATCTTCTAATGGTCAGAATTAACATAATCCATTTCTAGTTTTTTATCAATTATATCTCTAGTTTCTGGTTTCTCATTTGTTTGCCTTTTTGCTTCTTTTTTGACATGTTGGCAATCAAATATGAGAATCTATGACAATTTAAGTTTCCGTGGTTTTTATCTTGCTTCCTGCTACTCTGATACGCAATCTCCTCATCGGCCAAATATGGTCGTTTTCTGGATCATAATAAACTTAGCGTTCAACATAATTGGTGTAACATATACAGGTCCCGTAGAATCAACAGGACGGACACACGAGGGTGATCGGCACGAGGTTGAAGTGATACATGGAGGTTCCAGTGTCCCAACAGAATATACAAACCGTGGTGATGCATACACAAGCCCCATAGGATTAACAGGATCGACACATGATGGTGATGGGCACGAGGTTGAAGTGATACATAGTGGTTCCAGTGTCCCAACAGAATATGCATTCCGTGGTGATACATACACAAGCCCCCTAGAACCAACAGGATCAACACATGATGGTGATTGGCACGAGGTTGAAGTTATACATAGAGGTTCCAGTGTCCCAACAGAACATACAAACCGTGGTGATTGCCAAGAGGAGGTCGATCATAGGATAATTTAGCATTCGAGTTTTTAGCTAAAGAAATTATTTATAATTTACACGTATTATAGCAGTTAACCTACTGGATCCAGTTTGCTTGACCATTCATATAGTTTAGGTTTATTCTTCTTCTTCTTCTTCCAGATGTCGATTCGATCTCTGGTTACTAAAACTATGCGTGTTGTTGATTTGTATTAATAGAGCAAGGAAATGGAAGGGGAGCGAGAGGAGGATCTTCCTAGAGACGCTGAAATAGTAATGTCTCTGTTGAAATCAATGGGAGTGGAGGATTACGAGCCGGGTGTGGTACATCAATTTTTAGAGCTGTATCATCGGTATATTGCTGATGTGTTGACGGATGCACAGGTTTACTCAGAGCACGCTTCTAAAACTACAATCGACTGCGATGATGTTAAGCTCGCGATCCAGCTTAAGGTTAATTCCAGTTTCTCGCAGCCACCACCTAGAGAGGTATAGGTTTAACACTAACTTGACTATTATTTATGAATATGTGATGTTCTTCTCTAGTTTGTGTTTTATGGTTTAGTAGTGAACAATCTTAAGGCATTGATTAATTGAAATTACCCCTTCAAGACTTGTCTCATAGGTATGTTTTGGTTTTGAGTAATTGATCTCGTTTCATACAACATTAGGATTTAGGGGTAGTCGGTTTTCTATTTGTTTCCACACCACTACCATTGGTTTTTGTTTGGGTTTCGGTAGAAAATACCTAATCGGAACTACAAAACCTCAGGTTGGTGATTATGGATGTTTGGAAAGATGTAGTTTAAAGTGGCTGTACCATGTTTGCCTCGAAATAGATCTTGAATCCCCAAATCTGATTTTGCTTTATGCAATACCAAGCGTGTACTATGATAGATTTGTGTGAATTAAATATCTATTTAAGGAGGAACTTCTTATTCAAACATACAGTTAAATATGCTCTTTGTGGTTTGTCTATAGATTTGTATGGTGATTTTTGCATTCTTTGTTAGATTTTGCTTGAGTTAGCTAGAGATGTGAACAAGATTCCACTGCCAAAGAAAAATGTAGGGCTTGCAATCTCACTTCCACCTGAACAAGATACATTGATCAGTCGGAACTACCGACTTGCAGTCCAAAGAGGACAACAGCCTGATGCAGTAGAAGAATTAGATGAATCAGATGATGAGGCAGAAAAGGATGCCACCAACTCACCGATGCAAGAAGAATAGCAGAATGCTGATATGGCTTGCCAGCCTCCTCAAAGAATGTGATTTAGTTTCCTTACCAGGGCGAAGCTGTGTACTAGAACTTGGTTTGGATGCGCTATTGTATTTCGTTTTAGAACTTCGTTTTAGAACTTCGTTTTAGAACTTCGTTTTAGAACTTCGGTTTAGAACTTCGGTTTAGAACAGTTGTTCATGGAGGAGGACTCTTTGTTGTATTTCGTTTTAGAGCAGTTGTTTGTACAGTTGTGTTATGCCTGATTTCAGTTTTCCATCTGTAGCTCTTTGTGCTTCAGATGTTATAGTCTATATAGTGGTGGAAATCTCAGTTAGCATCGTATGAAGCTCAACTTTGATTAGTTTACCGGTTCAGACACAATTCAGATTTGATTATTGCTAATTTAAAATGTTACTGGTAATGAAATTTCTCTGGCAAGAAATATGTGGAATCAAAGAACAAATAATTATCCGATCATAAATTTGGATTCAAATCTACAAGAAACCCAGTTAGTTTATTGTTATTTTATTTTCCCTGCATAACTCAACCCAAATTCGTACGTAATATCATTTACCTACAAGAATCATCGGACTATTTGTTGCGAGGCAAATTAATGGAACCAAATAAAGCATATTTATATTGTTTCAGAAAGATTGTCTGTAGTTTTTGATTGTTTGTAGTTTTTGGTTGGCTTGAAATGAAGCTTAGCTCTGATTAGTTTACCCGTTCAGACAATTCAGATTTAATTGTTGCTAATTGGAAATGCAATTTTCGTAATGAAATTTTCCTGATAGCAAATTCGTGGACTTAAGAATAATAACTATTTGATACAAATTCTTAATAATTATTTTTCTGGTAAGATATGGTTGTACGTACCTAAGAACAAATAATTATTTGATACATAATTTTGGGTAAAGTTCTATAATAAAAAAATAATTTAATTTAGGTCAGATGTAGGTTCCGGATGTCTTGAAGAAAAAATATAAATAGAATAGGTAAAGAGAGAAGAACAGGAGAGCGAGAAAGCGGATAATGGGCAGGGCGGGGGATAGGTTTTGGTCCAAATAATGGACAGGACGGGAGAAAGCGGATAATGAGGTAAATTTTCAAAACCACGATCGAGTAGAATTTTTTTTCAACTCATAATCCATCCCATCAGATCGGTTCGGGTCAGGTATTTGTAGATTCGAAAAAAATTACGATATCTAGTTTTGGAATAGAAAAACCAAAATAGAAATTTGGTTTGAAATAATAATAATACCTAACGGACATTATTAAAATAAAACTACGGTTTGGCTTATATTTATTTTTATTTTATTTTTTTATGGTATTGTAAATTTATATTAAAACTAAATATTAGAGTAACTATTAAAAATGATTGCTCAAATATTTGTTAAATAAAAACAAACTAAAGGTCTCATTATATTTTAGTAAAAGAAGATTTCATATACTATTGAAAATATTACAATGGTTTTTCGGCTGAGCCTGTCACCTTGTGTGGTTTACCTTTTAGCATTGGTTTGTAGGCTATTGCGTCAAACTGAGATTTTACCATGTGCGCATTCATTGCATCCTGAATAGCGGCTGCGGGTTCCCTCTGAAAAAAAAAATGTTACAATAATTTGCCCTATTTAATTGTTTTGGTCTATAGTCCAACATGAAAATGAAACGGTAAATATATCAAGTTGAATTCAGACAGATTAGAATCTAAATATTTTTCTTCATTAGATAACCGAAGTAGCACGAACCAGATAAATGATCTTTTTCTTGATTTCCATATAATTCACACCTTCAATTTCTTGTCCAGAAATAATGAAATCATTCTTAAAGCTGTTAGTTCAACCATTATATTTTTATTTTTACTTCCATTCACTATAATTGAACTCCTCCAAATTCGAGTTGCTTCGATTGGATCCATACCAGATATCTTGACTCAAATTTTAATTTACATACTTGACCAGTTCTTTGTCACGATATCAACTTGAGAGATCTGTTTTGAGAACCTGACTTTGTTATTTTGAGACGAGGAAGAGTCATTGCTAATATAACCCGAAAGGTTCAATATTATTTTTGATTTGATTATTTATTAGAGTTTTCTTAGAATAATCAATTTTAATCTAAAAATAAGTTAAGTGATTCAAGAAGAACAATATGCTTTTTTTTTCTTCTGAATATCTTCTTATAAGTATCAATTTTTTTTTGATTTCTTAACACTTCAGGTTCTTTAAATTTTCTTCTAATCTTCAATTAATTATTGTAGCTACTCCAGTTAGTAGAGATCCTTTTTTTCCATGATGCTCCCGAGTGAGATTAGATTACCTGTAATTATCTAGAGACACTAGAGTACAATTTCGGCTACACGACCTCCTTGTAGAATGCTAATGTCATATGCTTATGCTGACTTATTTGGTATGATGTTTGTATTAATTTTACTTTAATCAACTATCCTGCTTGTTTTGAATTAAACAAGAGTAAAGATTGACTATTGTTTGGTCTTTTAAAGATGAGTAATTCCAGCAACCATCAGGGAGAAGGTATCCAATACCAAGGCTTTTCAGTAAGGTGATAGCTCTGAGGTGATTAGGAGCATGATATATAGATAAGTCTTGTTTCATCTTGCATTTAAAGGTCCACTTGGCAACTTGATTTTGTTCAAAAAAATGTGGATGATAGTTATAGTTGGTGACATTAGGTTCATACAGTAGCTAGTTATAAGAGTTAAAGGCCATTGAGCAGTTTCTTTTGAAAGCATTTCAACTAATATAGATGAGTCTATTTCAATATCTAGATTATTTATTCCCATTTGTTTACATATCAGCAGTCCAACAAGGAGTGCTCGACACTAAGCAAAAATAGATGTATGTTTGTCATATAATCTCTCATATGCTTTAATGATATCCCCATCATTATTTCTAATAATACCTTCACCACTAGCCTTTTTATTTGTAAGACATGAAGCATCCACGTTAAGTTTAAATCTATATCTAGATCTTGTTTGGTTGATTAAGTTGAAAGTAATATATTAGATCATTATCAATCTTGAGACCACCTTTCCAATAATCATTTTTAAGCAGGCTAGAAGTGTTAACTCTATAGATTATATAGTATATGTTATCTAAGGTGGTTTTGAAATTTCTAGGTTGATCATAGTATTTAGATTTATTTTGAGATTCCATATGACCCAACAAACAATAGGAGGAATTATAGTCCTAATATAGATATCTTTATTAGTTGACCAAAACCAACATCTTATTAGATGATGGATATACATATATTTTCCTAAGGTAATGCCAAAAATTCGAGATATATGACACCAAACCTCCTAGGATACATGACAATTTACAAATACATGATTGGAAGTTTCTATACTGTTACAATATTGACATTTAGAGGCAATGCATAATTGATTTTTTTGAAGGTTTGAGTCCACTGATATCCAAACTTTAAGAATCCTCCAGAGAAGAAATGAATATTTCTTTCTTACGATGTTATTCCAAACCTTCTTAAAGAGATTGGAAGAAGAATGTTTGTTTATTATTTAATTCTAAATGTTTTAGTGTTAAAATCTTTACTAGTGGATAAAAACCAAATAATTGTGTTCACTTTGTTTTCATAAATAGTTAGTTTCTGAATTCTCTCTATATCATATGGTAATACAGCTGATAGAAGCTTGTTCAGGTTACAATCTCCATCAAGCCATAATTCAATTTTCCCTTTTTTAAGTTCCAATAGACAAAGTCTTCAGCTATGATGTAATATAATATTCTCTATATTTTAGAGCCTATAGTATTTGTTTGTATCTGAAAAGGGTGTTTTTTAGGACAATATATTGACTGCATAAATTTGAACCAGATCGTTTTGTTTTCCCTATACTTAAACTAAAATTTGCAAGAGAATACATCTTGTATATCTTTAATCCTTCGTACATTGAGCCCCCTTTCTTTATAATTTTTGAAAATGGTAGACCATTTGGACCAAATTATGGCATGGAATATATCTCATGAACCCCGCAAAAATCTGTTCAAAATCTTTTTAATCATGTCAATGTATATTTTAGGTAATAAGAAACATTTTGTATGGTAGGATGGTAAAGCCATTAGGATAGATTGGACTATGATCAATCTTCCCCCAAATGATAAGGCTTTACAATCCAAAACTTGGATTTTATTTCTAGTTTTTTTAACCAATACATCAAAGTGACAAGCTTTGTTACTTGAGTGAATGGTTATACCTAAGTATTTTAAGGGCACTAAGTTATATTAAAATCCTATTACATATTCAAGTTTTTTAATTCTATATTGAGGCATTCTTGAAGTGACGATAAGTGTAGATTTATCTCTGTTAATTACTTGTCGTGACAAGTCTTGATATAATTACATGAATAGGGTGATTTAGTTAACATTTTTGATAGAACCATTTTCAAAGATGACAAAGTCATCTGCAAATGCTAAGAAAAGGATATACATGGTACTTTTAGTCGTATATCTCATTTCCTTGTTGTTGTTGAATATTTTTTGATAGTTCTAAACAAGAATTCTTCAGCAATAATGAATAAGCTAGGGGAGATACGAGGCTAAGGGAGATACAATCCCCTTGTCTGATACCATTTAAGCCTTTAAAGTAACCCTTAAGTTCACCATTTATTATTATTGAGAAATAAACTAAACTAATGCATTTTATGATAAAATGAATGATCTTTTTGTGGAATTTAAATGATTCCATAACATGGCTGATAAAACTATGTGATATCCTATCTAACGCAATTTCCACGTCTATTTTAAGTAATATATTTCCACCTCTTGAATGCTTATTAATATCATAAAATTATTTCTTGAGAGAGGAGAATATATTCATGGATGTTCCTTCCATGTATAAATTCTCTTTGTTCCTATGATATTATTCTAGGAAGTATTTTAGATAGCTTTGTATTTAGTATTCTAGACAATACTGTGTTAAATACTGAGCATAGACTTATAGGACTGAAATTCTTCCATGTTTTGGGACTTTCAGTTTAGGAATAAGATAGATTGTAGTTGCAAAAATTCCTTGAAGAGCATTCTTGCCAGAGAAGTAGTCCACAATAGCAGTATATAAGTTTATCATTGTTATAGGCCAAAAAATTTGAAAAATATTGCATTGAACCCATCTATACCAAAAGAATTATTAGGAGAAAGTATTTTAATAGAGTCATGAGTTTCCTTTTATGTAGGAATAACATGAAAGAATTGGTTATCTAGGTCTGATATTAGTTTAGGAATATCATGATAAGGACTTCATTCTCTTTGACAGAAGTGTAAGATGCTAGAAGTTCTTTGAAGCGATCCACAATGAGATTTCCTAGTAAGGTTTGATCCTCAATCCATATATCCCCATGCCAAATATCCTTGATCCTATTCCTTTTACTTATTTTCCTTACAAAATTATGAAAGTTTGTTATATTTTTATCCCCATTCTTATACCAGTGTATGCTACTCTTATGTTCCGAATATGATTCTTCTCTTGCTAAGAGAAGAAGGTATGAAGCATTAACTTTAGATAAGGTGATTCTATCTATAAGTTCTGAGATTCCTTGTATATTTTTTAAACGTAACGTCTTTCTCAACCCGTGCTATAACATTGAATATACTTCCAAATTCTTCCCAAATATATATTTTTCATTTTTATCTTTAGTCTTTTAAGCGTTTGCCAGAAGACACGTATAAAAGGTCTATTTAGAGTGTCATTCCAAGATTTTTCAACTATGTTTAGAAATTTGGGTGCATTTTCTACATGTTAAGAAACTTAAAAGATGATTTTGGCTTGCTTTGATAGTCTGATATTTTTATACATATCGGAGAATGGCCAGGTCCAGTTCTTGCCATATGTTTAACTTGAATGTATTTAAAATAGTTTTTCTATGAAGCATTGTATAATACCTTATCTAGTTTTTTCCATTTCATATTATTTTTCCAAGTATAATGGGAGCCTATGTAGCCTGCATCCTTCGGGTGACAATTTAAAAATTGTATTATTGAAATAATTTTTAAAAAAGAGCATGCAAGTTGTTGTATGAAGTTAGTGAGATATCAAAGTCACCCATAACTATCCATTCAGTTGAGTTATTAGCTAGTCCTTTAATTTTTTCCCAAAATGTCTTCCTTTGGACTCATACACTAGCATATACTACAGTTACCAAAACATCTTTGTTTAGAGAGGAGTGCTGATCTTTAAGATGGATAAACAGGTCATGGTTATTAATAACATCCATCTTAAATGAGTCATTCCAAAGTATCCAAATTTGGTTATTTATGTTTGTAGTGCCAAAGCGAAATCCAATTGTCTTTATTGTTTTGTCCATTTTATCGACATATATTATAGGCTCTTGTGGTGCCATGCATTCTATTTTTTAAACTTAGATATAACTTTAAATCATATTGTAGTGCCTTTATTACCTACACCCATAGCATTCCAATTCACTATTGTGATGGTCATTTAGAGGTTAAGGTATAGGGTCTAGCAAATAATTTAAAGTGAATTATTTTGGTGTTTAGGAAACCCTTTATGAGTTTAATTTTGGCATTCCTAGATTTCTTACTGACTATTGTTTTTGAATTTTTAATCTCTGATAGGTTTTCTAAGGGATGATGACACATGTAGACTTCCAGTAAGAGGATTTAGGGGAATTTGATTCGTGTTCATTACAAGTTAAGTCAAAACTGGAGGTAATCATGTTACCAAGTTCTATTTTGTGCAATGCTTCAATTATTTCACGATTTTCTTCTTATGAATATATTGAGGTATACCTTAGAGTTATTATATTGTTATCTTTTTCGTAGTTTTCAAGAGGAATTTGTTTTCTTTTATTAGTTATATTATGACTTTTAACAGATGTGTTTAATGATTTTGATAAGGTATGTTGGTCAGTCATTTTTGGATTCGTTTCGTTTTTTAGGAGGGGTAAAATTTGTTGCAGGGTCTGGATTCTCATAATTTTTTATCATTAACTATAGTAGACTTTAACTTAGGAAACGAGGTTCCAGTATTATTAAGTGTAGTCTGGTTTTGGTTATTTTTAGTTTGATATGAGTTTGAAGTATGTGTTGCTTCTATTTTTTGTTGTTTTTTACATTGGGCACCATTGTGTCCAAGGTGATGAAAAATTAGAAAATATGATGGTATCTCACCATATATAATGTCTAACCGAAAAAGTTTTTAAACAATCCAAATTTTGTTGCTTAGAGGTTTGGAGACATCCAATTCTATCCAAACCTGGAAACAATTGAATTTAACCATATTTTTAGCTGATATTGAGGTAGTTAAAGGTCTTTCGATTGTATTACGAATGGTTTGGATTAAATCCATAAGACCATCTTACCAGTCTCATGGATTGCTGGCCTATAAACTAGATATTTCTTGCCCATAGTTTCCTTATGTCCTATAATGCATCACTTTCCATTAGTATATGTCGTTGATCCCATTGTGTTAAAATAATGTTACTGTCAAAATGAAAATTTTCAAGAAATGAATGTATGACTTGCATTTGAGGTCTGCCTAATGAGAATTTGTCAATAACTGTAAATTTAACATTAGTTTTAAGTAAATTCTTATCTTTTTCTGCGCACTGAAAATCTTTGTATTCCCATTTGCTTGTAATTTTCACTTGCTCATGAAGTAGTTTCTTATTGGTTGATCTTCGTTTTACAACGTCGATATAAGACTTGGGAATTTTTTGTTGATGATTCTTGGATTCTTGTTGTGGCGAGTTTTGATCAAAGATGGTGTTGTTCCTTGATGATCCTGCTCAATGGTGATACTCTATTTTTGTTGATGTTGCTCTGAACAAGGGAAGTAATTGATTGAATTTTAGGTTATTGATGGAGATTTGTTGAATTTAACTCCAAATAGTTTTGTTCGATTTCCTCACCATCCTCCATCGCCAAAGTGATGTGACCTTAGCTAGTCACAGACAGGGAGATGGTGAGAAACGTTAATGCAGAGCTTGGAGTATGTCTTAATGAATTCGTTGAATAATTCTTTTTATTTCATTAGATCTCGTTGCATAATTCAATTTTATTTGAATGTAATTTAAAGTATTAATAGTCTCAATATCTGTACAAATGTCTAACATCTAAAATCACAATTATGAAAAATATTTATTTCAAAAATATAAAAATATGCTTAGAGTACTTATAAATCAATATTGTCGATTCGATGATGCTAGTTGTTTTGATGATGCAACTCATGGTGAGTAAGTTTTTCATGATGCAGCTTATAGCGAGTAATTATTTTGTTATGCAACTTAGCGTAAGTAAATTTTTGGTGATACAATGAATTTTAGATATGTGTAGTTTCCATGGACTAATTAAGTTTGTATGATGATTCTTGGTAATCTCGACTTATTGGTATTTTAATATATTTATATGCATTTTAATTATGGTTTATTTTTTATTTTTTTATATTTATTTTTTATTTTTTTATTTTTTAAATCCATTTAGATTTGGTATGATTTTGTGTTTTCATAAATAATAAATCATAAACAGTCGATTTAGTTTGTTGCAAATTATAATTGTCCAATATATTTGGATAATCATGTTTTTCTACTAGTTTGGATTGTTTGGATCAGTTCAATCCATTTTAAATAAACCATTTACAACTCAATTTTTTTTAATATAATAATAATACTAAAAACTTATTATTATATTTAGTTTCAAATAAAACTTTACATTTTTATAATTTCCAAAAACAATTATGCTTACTGCATCAAACAATATGAGATTTCATTTTATGAACTAAAAGTAAAATATTTAATTTCTTATAACTAGTATATATTTTATGATAACATCATTCATTGATATTATGATATTATTTTAGAAAATATTAACTACAAAACTTTAAAAAATAATTTTTTTAGTGGTAAAAAAAATAAAATCAAATTAAAAAACAAAAACAGTATAAACTTGGCATGAGTTATAGTCTTAGTTAAAAAGATAGACCAAAAAGTTCGGTTTCAAAAAGGTTCGACCACTGTAGGATTTTAGTCTCAGCATAGTGCGATTCGACTTCAAGAATAAGTCTAGTCTGAGTTTCAGGTAAGTGTCTGTACAAGAAGTTCAATTTTATTATGAGTTAGACCTCAAAACAAGAGGATTAATCGTGATATAATACAAGTCTTGGTACACGACATTTGATCTCAATTTGAGTTAAGTCTCCGTATGTGAGGTTCATTTTTTGATTTGCGTCAAGTTTTGACTATCTCGGAGTTAGTCTAGAACTATATTCGATAATTTTTTTATGATTTAAATGGGTAATAATTCAACTTTCAATGTGGTACAAGTCTGTTATAACCGACGAGGAAAGAATAAATCAACAAGAAGATTTTAAAAAGTTAGAGGTGTAATTTGTTAATAAAGAAAGTCTCTTAGGATAAATTGATAATTATGTAATGTAAAAGGACTAATTTATAGCAAATAATAAACTTAAAGACAAGACCACAATTAGTGACTTGTTAGACACGTGCAGTCCAATATACTATAAAAACACCACATCCCTTTTGAGGAAATGATGATTGATTAATGATTACACAATTATTGCTATCTACTTTCTCTCTCTAAAACGTATGTTCTCTTACTCTAAAATATTTACTAATTAATTTGAATCACGGAATAAGTCCTCTAAACATTGTTTTACTCTAATATCTCCTCCAAATATTTTTGGAACTATCATTGGTGTTGTCTGTGGGAAAGATTTGTTATCTGGAATCGTTTTTCAAAACCTTGTTGAAATTAGGAAAGAAAAGTGATGGAAATTTGAAGAGAATTAGACATGAATAATGATTTGATGATTGAAAAAGAGTTTGAATAAACCCTATTAAAAATAACATGGAGATCGATCAACAACATGATGATCAACATGTTGGTGAAATTTAAGAAGAATCCATCTTGTTCGCTAAGAGAAATGAATTGTTGGAACAAATTGAAAATATAAACTCGAAAAAGATGCTGCGATGGCTTCCAAGAAAATTCGGTATCAAGTTCGAAGGGAAAAGAAAACTGAAAAAATGAATCAGATCACCACCATCGAATCAGTAAGAAGGACGGATACCAGAGGCATTGTCGCTATTCTCTGAGGAAAAAGCTAAAGCCAAGGTACATGTACGAATCATCTGAGTAAAGTGATTATTCACTTTATGATTCAAGTGAATCTTCTCCAAAAAGGGATTATCAAAAGAAGAAAGACACCAAAAATAAATATGCGACTAAACATAGAAAAGAGCATTGCAGGTCATCAGACTAAAGACTTGAAAGGAAAAGAACAGGGTTCCGAGGATCATGCAAAGAAAGATAACATTGTATATACTCGAAACCAGTCAGGAAGTTAAAAATTTGAGTATTCCGTATGTATTCAATACACAATTCCTTCCGAAGAGGGTCTCTATGCAATGGCTCATGAGGGGCCACGAACTAATATTTACAAGCATGCCGTAATTGGAGGTCCTCTCATTTATCCACATAAATACTTTACGGGAACCTCCTGAATTATTTTGACATTTCTAAGTTGTAAAACTTCAACGGAACACAAGATCCTGACACCCATATTAAACAATTCAAAAAAATTATGATTAATTTCGATGATGATGATAAGTTGCTATGTAGAGATTTCTCCTAAAATTTTAAGGGTGTTGCTTTAAAGTGATATAACCAACTTCCACAGGGTTATATAAAAACTTTGACATGTTCTGGAATGTTTTCCGTCAGCATTTTGTGGTTAGTATGAAATTTTGATCTAATGGGGACACCATAATATACTGTCGACAAAAGGTTGGAGAAAGTTTGAAAAATTATACTAGCCATTTGTTAAAGCAAAAAATGATATGGAATATTGTAAAGACTCCGTGGATTTGGTAGCATATCGAATGGGACTTCTCCCTGTAATACTAAAGGATACTCTGGCTGAAAGTCAAGCAATGATATTTGGGGTTCTTTTTTATCAAGTTGGAAAAAAGATATTAGTGGAATAAACTCATGCTTCAGACATAGGTATAGTGATCAGTTGGAGCAGAATCAGTTTCAAAGATTTCTTGCTACTACTCAAACTTCTCGAATGAATGTGCAACCTAAACTAACAAACCAATATCCTCTGAGGCCCAGAGTAAATCAACAAACATATAGTACACAACAGGTAGCTAGGCCAATATCCAACAAATGGATTCGTCTAAAATATTTTGCAGATTTAACTGAATGTATGGCTACTATATTTGACAAAACTCGTGGTCAAGGGCAATTACGCAAACCTTTCCCTGTTAAAACTCCAAGGTAGAATAAAAACATCAGATATTTTAAGTATTACGAAAACGTTGGTCATGACACAAAAGAGTTTATTGCTTTGAAGAAAGAAATAGAAGCGTTAATTGAAAATGGAAATTTGACAAAGAAGCATCAAAAGAAGAATTTGCGTTGGTCATTTCCGAATAGATTGATTCTTTTGATATTGCGATAGAGTACTTGGATCCAAAATAGGGGAGAAATAATATTGACATGGTGGAAGAAATTATCTCGAGGAAAAAGGCTAGTGATTTATGCGCGTACTTTGAATCTTTGCAATTTTTGAGGGTGATACTGTTGCAGGAAATTCGAACAGCTCCTGGAATAGACATATAGTTAGCTTGACTACTCAAATAGAAGTGGGTGCCTCGACACATCAGCATCGAGCTCCCTCCCTAATGATTTATTTTAAAGATGATGATATAAGGAATGTAGCTGACCCACATGAAGATGCAGTGGTAATTGCAACATGGATAACTGGTAATCAAGTACAAAGAGTTCTAATTGACACAGGCAGCTCCGCCAATATTTTATTCATGAGAACTTATAAAAACATTGTTTTCCCTCATGTTATCCGAAGGTCTGATCGAACTATTGTGGGATTCACAGGGGTGATCGCTGAAGTAGTTGGAGAATTTGAAAGTTTGGTTGAACCAGGCCGTGGACCGTTTAGAAAAGTAGTTAAAATTTTGTTTATCGTAGTAGATGCTTCTACATCTTACAATGCTATATTTGGGAGGTCCTGGTTGTCAAAGATGCATGTTGTATCTTTACATTTCATCAGTGTTTAAAGTATGCTGTGGTGAACAATGTTGGGACAATTAGAAGCAGTAAAAATGGCTAAATAATGTTACCGAATTGCTTTATCTTCCAAGCACGTTCAGGGGAATTAATTAGAGAAATCATAGCAACTAGCAAGGGCATCCTTGGAGCCAACCTTTTTTGATGACCCAAGGGAGTCCCCCGGTCTTTTAGTTCCTGATGAAAATTATAAAGATCATGTATATCCAGATGGTAAAGTGTTAAAGATTGGAACTAAGTTATCTCCAAATTGAAGGCAAAATTTGATGGAATTTTGATCCTCAAAATTAGATATGTTTGCCTGGTTTTCTGAGAACGTAATTGGTGTTCCCTCAGAAATTATTTGTCATAAGCTATCAATCAAGAATAATGTAAGGCCAATAATACAGAAAATGAGACCTTTTTCCCATGAAAAATCTAAGTCGATAGTGGCAGAGGTAGAACGTCTATCCGGAGTAGGGCACATTCGAGAATAACAATATCCTTTATGGGTAGTAAGCCTGGTATTGGTAAAAAAGAAAAACAATAAATTCCGAATGTGTGTAGATTTGATAAACTTAAATAGGGCTTGTTCGAAAGATCCTTTCCCTGTCCCACAGATAGATCAGGAAACCAATTGCTTTCTTTTATGGATGCTTATGAAGGGTATAATCAGATCAAAATGGATCAGAGGGATGAAGAAAACACTTCGTTTGTCAGTGGAAGGGGTTTGCACTGTTATAGAGTTATGTCGTTTGGGTTAAAAAATGCAAAGGCAACTTATCAGTGTCTGGTGAACAAAACTTTAGAATCACAACTTGGGTGAAACGTTGAAGTATATATCGATAATAGGCCGGTAGAAAGTCCTAAGGACGAGGATCATTTTGATGATCTAGAGGAAACTTTAATTAACTTTAAAAGGGTGAACTTAAAATTAAACCCAGAAAAGTGTACATTTGGGGTGCGATTAGGTAAGTTTCTCGGATCTATATGAGTGAAAAAGGGATCGAAGCCGATCCAACACAACTAAAAGCTTTAAAATCTATGACTCATCCTCAAAATATAAAAGAAGTTCAAATATTAACAGGAAGGTTGGTAGCTCTGAATAGATTTATATCTCGTTCTTTGGATAAATGCGCTCCTTTTTTCCAGGTATTAAGGCATGCAAATTGTTTCAACTGGACAAAAGAATGTTCAGAGGCTTTCCATCGAATTAAACAATACATTTCTTCACCAGAAATCTTCACAAATCCGTTTCCGAGGGAAAGATGATTTGTTTATATAGCAGTCTCAGATTGTGCTGTAAGTGATGTGTTAGTCCGAGAGGAAGATAATGTTCCAAAACTAGTGTACTACATCAACAAGAGTTTATTGGATGCAGAGAAATGGTATTTGAAGTTGGAAAAATTAGCTCTTGCATTAGTAATTGCTACTCGAAAAATGAGGCCATATTTTCAAGCTCATTCTATCGTGGTACGAACGTCTTTTCCATTACAAAAATATACTTCAAAGACCTGATATGTCAGGAAGAATGACCAAGTGGTCAATTAAACTATGAGATTTTTATATTGAGTTTGAACCCAGAAATATGATCAAAGCTCAAGCCTTAGCAGAATTCTTAATAGAGTTTTATTCTGAGCGGTCAGATATGGACACTGATAAAGATAATTTCGAAGCATAATGGATAATCCGAACAGATGGGGGATCGAGCATATCAGGAAGTGGGGCTGGGATACAATTGGTTTCTCCAAAAGGAATAAAAATGTATCAGACTATCCATTTCTGGTTTAGAGAAACGAATATAATGCAGCTTTAACAGGGTCAAGGCTTGCACAAACCTGTGGAGCTAAATTTTTTAAGCTAGTTAGTGACTCACAGATCCTCTTTAATCATGTATCTGGGCAATCCGTAGCTCGAAAGGATCGTCTAGTAAAATATTTGAAAGTGCTAAAAGACTTATATTTAGGCTTCAAAAAAATCAGCTATGAGCATGTCCGAAGAGAAGAAAATTCAGTGGCAGACTCTTTAGCAACTGCTTCATATTCCGCGACATATCTATGGATCATTACGCTAGAAAGCCCATCGGTTATTAAACGTTTGGAGCAAATAATTTGGATTATAGACGAGGACCTCCAAGTATCCATATGTCAAAAGAAATATTGAAGACTAGATATTATCAAGTTTTTAGAAATGATGAATTACCAGTTAATAAATCATTGTCTAAGAAAGTACGTTTCAAATCTCTTGGGTATATGATCCTTGGTGGAATCTTGTACAATAAATATTTCAGTAGACCTCCGCTTTGATGCTTAAGCAAAAACGAATCGCAGATGATATTATCAGTATTGCATGATGGAGAAGGGTCTGCGCACTGCGGATACAAAGCTCTAATAAGAAAAGTATTTTTAGCAGGATACTACTGGCCTACGATCTCTTCCAATGCGAAAGAGTTGGTTAAAATCTGTGATACCTGTCAAATAATCGCCAATATAATTCATAAGCTAGGAGTTCCTCTCAAAAGTATATCAAAAGCATTGTTGTTTGACCGATTGGGCATTGATCTTGTGGGTCCTCTTCCAATAGCTTCCGGGAGGCGACATACAATAATCCTGGCGGTAGATTACTTCTCTAAATGGTTTGAGAGAGAACCATTAGCAAGAACAAAATTCCAAAGACGTAATCAGATTTATCACTTCGAATATTTGTTGTCGTTTCGGGGTTCCAATGAATATCACTACAGATAATGGGACTCAATGCGATAACAAAGATTTGAAGATTTTTTGTAACTCTCGAAGGATACAACAATGTTTTGAGCTACTTTCTATGCACAAGAAAATAGGCAAGTAGAAGTCACCAACCAAAAAATTCTTGATGGACTAAAGAAAAACTTGGAAGGAAAGTCAGGAAAGTGGCCTAATTATCTGCAGGTTGTTCTCTAGGCATACAGAACAACTCCTCAAACATCAACGTCAGAATCTCCATTCACATTAGTATATGGGATCAATGCTGTAGTACCATCCGATGCAGTTTTTTGTCCTATCGTGTCATGACATATTCTGAAGAGCCCAATGATATAAACAGAACAGTGGAGCTGGATTTGATTGAGGAATAAAGAAGGCGAGCACAAATAAAATCGTTACATTATCAAACAGTGATGAGAAGCAGATATATCTCCAAAGTAAAACAAAAGGAATTTAAGGTGGGCGATAAAGTGTTGATAAGATTTTTCTTCATACCAGGGAAAAGCACCTTAGAAAATTAGGTCCTAATTAGGAAGGCCCATATGAGATAACAGAGAAAGTGAAGCCTGAAACGTATCAGATTAAGGATAAAGAAGGAAGAAATCTTAAGCATCCTTGGAATATAGAGCATCTTAAGTTGTACTTAGAATGAATGTAAAAAATACATATGTTACTTTTTGTAAAGTATCGGTGACACACTATTTCCTACCATAAGAGGCGCAAGAAGGTTTAACGAGGTGCCTTATTAGCCAATTTATATATATATATATATATATATATTGTCATAAAAACTCTTCTTACAATTTTGGACCTAAAAGGTCTTCCAACGAAAGTTGGTCTCTAACTATTAAATTTTGGAACGAAAGTTAGTCTTCAACTATTAAAATATTTAACCCACACAGTTTTGCAACGAAAGTTGGTCTTAATTATTCGAAGCATTGTGAAAATGTAATCAAAAGTCATTACTTCATAAATTATGATTTTTTTTTACATATATGCCTCAAATTTCATGAGGACGTACAAAACGTCTCAAAGTTTAAGAGGACTTTTACAAACAATGCCTCAAAGTTCAAGGGGACTTTTACAAAAAATTCCTCAAATATTATGAGGACTTTCACAAATTTCTTATTCTGAAGACTCTGAAGAATCACTGTCATCGGATTTTGAGTCTTCACTCTCACTCAACGATATCCCAGGAGGAAGAAATTTGACCAAAACATGTTCCCAGAAGCTTCCCAAGTTCAGATTAGGGTAGTGTTCATGAATTTCTTAAATTAGCCCAGACCTAACAGTTGTGTCCCTCGAATCTAGCTTGTCTACACACTCAGCAATATAAGCCTCAACAAAATCATCCTTATCTTTTTTAGCTTGTGCTAAGATAATTTTTTTCTCTTTTAAGATACTCTCAAAATCTTTGAAGCACCTGGAGAAGTCATTATCAGCTTTATCATTTCATTATTTGAAAGCTGCAATGAGCGCATCTTTAGTGTCATTATGCTTTGTATAGTGATTCCTCTATTCTTGGCAACATTTTTTGAAGAGCATGAGATAGTTTTCAGATACAACCAGCTTTTCAAGCTGTGCATCGGCTTGTTTTTCAAGAATTGAAT
This sequence comes from Limnanthes douglasii subsp. nivea, assembly GCA_036936605.1. NCBI lineage: Eukaryota > Viridiplantae > Streptophyta > Magnoliopsida > Brassicales > Limnanthaceae > Limnanthes > Limnanthes douglasii. The sequence continues at coordinate 129,791,400 of JAUPFV010000003.1, read as the reverse complement.
GTTGTTGTTTGAGCTCCTCAACTTGTATCTGGATGATGAGGCCTCAGATTTGTAATAACTTTTACGATTCTTCAGATGTTGCATCTTTTTCCCCATGGTAACAGATGAATGTAGCAGCTTGTGAAGCCGAAGAGATTATTCTTCTTTTCGAGAAATCTCGAACAAGCTATCCGAGGGACCAGCCTAAAAGGGATCTGAAGTTAAATATGCAGCTTTTTGAATGTTATCCCGAGGGCTTTAAATGATAACATCCATTGGTGGAATTTGGAAAGAATTAGAATCAATAATTACCCTTTACGGGGAAGCTTTGCTATGCTCAACTACCCTATGTTCCGAGGAACCAACATCCCCAGAAGTTTCTGGGATTTCTTCCAAAATACCCATCCGTTTTCACTGATACTTCTTCTTAGGAGGTTCTGAGTGGAAGTTTCTTGTTAGCGGGGACAAAAGGCTTCTTGGACCCTTCGGGTTTCTTAGCCTTCAAATTTTTAACTTTCTTTTCTTCCCCATTATTCAAGGTGTCAGAGGCCTCCTCCTTTTCAGAAGAGTTATCTGAATCCTCATCTAAATGACTCTTGGCCCTATCTCTTGTTGGAAGAAAAACCACCACATTTTTTTCTTCCAACCGATCTAACGCATCTTGTTGCGAAGGAGGAACCATTAGCTCCTTCAATGATAAACTTTATGATGGAGTCAATCTCCACAACCGACTGTTTGCAAGATTTGTTAAGGTAAAACATAGCCGAAATCTGTAAGACCAATCAGTCTTGGCCCATAGCTTTAGTTAGGTGAAGACATCCTTTTCATGAGGTAAGAAGTTGGCATAAGGTTTGGAGATACCGGTTATCGCTATTTATAGTTAAGAAGATTGTATAAGAATTTAAGGAGTATATAAGAATGAATATAAGATAAATCGAAAGGATAACAAAGGAAAACATAACTTTGTTTGTCCAGACAAGTGATAGCTTATGGGGATTGTCAGCAGTGGCCTTGAATCCTGTCTCCCAAATCCCTGAATAAAAAGAAAGCGCTGATTCTATTTCTTGTCTCCCTCAAGTAAATCTTTAACTACCTTTTGGTCCCGTCCGAAGGTCAGAGAGTAAAATGGGAAGAGAGGGTTCTTTGCTAAACCGGAAAGACCAACTAATTTTTCTAAAGAAAAACTCACCCCCAAAATTCTGGAGGTCATGATGTAGGCCATAAGAGTCAACCATATGTTAGGTCCGGCCTGAGTGGGACAAAGATCGACCATCAGAAATTACTCCACAAAAAAAGATCCAGAGGATAGCGTAACCCCCAATTCATCAGCTCTGTGTACACAATCAACTCATTATCTCTGACTGATAGTGGAGTCCTTCCCGTTGTGGAAAAACGAATTGAAACTAAAGAAGGAATTCCCCATCAAACTCTTAGCTTAGCCTCTTCGAATGTGTCATAGTATTTATACTGCATTTTGTGCAAGACCATCAAGTTTTTTTTATCAACGAATTTGAGGTTATTCCCCACTATAGCATTGATCTCCGGGGGCAGCAGGACATCTTCTTTTGACTTAGCTTTTTTATTTGGATGTGAATTCTTTTCCTCAACCGGAGAGGCAGCAACGTTGATATTTTTATCAGGAAGGCTTGCAGAAATAGTCTTCTCTTCAATAGCTTGAGAAGTGGCAGTGGTTGGATTATTCTCGTTAAATTGGATTAGATTTCCATTAGAAGTTGTCACTTCTTTTTCCTCAACATTAGGATGAACAAGGGAAACATTGTATTTAATTTTTGGAACTGATTGAAGTAGTTTCTTTGTCATCCGAGCGAAATCAGTTCTTGTTAACTTCAGTGGGGGTATCTCTGGTGTTTTCCTTGGATTTCCTTGTGGAGTAGCAAATGATGTAAAATGAATCTCTGGAGGGGATCCCTTAGAGCGTTAGAAGTGTTTATGTTTGTTCTCTTTGTGATGCCTTTTTCTTTTCGAAGAGGATTATTTTGAATGTTTATATTTTTCCATGTTTATAGAGGCACTCTTGTAAATTGTAAAGTAAGAGTGATTGGGGGGTTAATAGCAGATATTTGAAAGGATAATTGGTGCTGAATTCTCCGGGGGTGGGCAAGTACTGTAATATGAAATAACCGGGGTTGGGGCTCTGGTTCGACGTATAACCGACAACTCTCCTTTCCTAAATTTTTTTACTGATGGTTAACCACTATGGCATGCAAAAATCCTTTCGCATAAACTATTTCTCTCTCTAGAATATTTTTTTCAAAAGTTTATCTCTCTAAAAATGTTAAGAATATATGTAAAGAGATAATAATATTTATAAGAGACGAGTGTGCTTTGAAGGTTAACGAGTCCCAGAGTGGTGAAGGGTTGTTTGCCTAGGGGAAAAGTTTCCAAACTAGGGGCAATAAGTGCCTAGATACGTTTGATGCTAGCCCTAGTCTAGCTCGTTTAAAAAGGAAAAACATGTAAGGGGAATCCCAATCGACATTTTGCAGGGAGAAAGCATTTTCATTGGTGGTGTGAGAAAACGTCATGATGTGACAAGCATATAAAATTTGAGAAAAGGTTTGGTATGAATATCGAAAGAACAAACAAAATTTGAAGGCCTTTACTGTGAACAAACAAATCAAAGCCCAAAGAAAATTCGAGTAGAGTGCTTTGGATAAAAATTCAAGGAAAAATCCAATCGTTCAAAAATTCAAAGAAGAATCATGTACTTAAAACTTTGAGGAAAATTTTTGGGCAAATATTTATAGAAGTTTTTTAGTCGTGAAACGGTCAACAAAATCCGACGAGGATCAACAAGCAAAATACGACGAGGATCCATAGGTGAAATCTGAAGAGAATTTATTCGAGGAAGGGTTTCTCACTTGACAAGTTAACTATTAAAGCACTAAATAATTCAATGAAGACAAGAATGATCATAAAACAGTCTTTGTTCAAACGTTTTCACAAGGATCGGGGGCTACTTATGAGGGAATAATAAATCAACAAGAAGATCTTAGAAAGTTAGGGGTGTAATTTGTTAATACATAAAATCTATTAGTAGAAATTGATAATTATGTAATGTAAAAAGACTAATTTATAGTAAACAATAAACTTAAGGACATGACCACAATTAGTGGATTGTTAGACACATGAGGCCCAATAAATGTACTATAGAAGCACCACTTATTGTATTAACATTGTTTTGCTCTAATATCTCCTCCAAAGATTTATAGAACTATCAATAACTACTTATTGTATTATTTGATCATAACCCTTGATCAAGATGTTAGTAGAAGTTTGTTATACCTGCTTAGTGTATTATTTGATTACAACCATTTATCTGAATACTAATACAAACTATTGTAACAATCTTGATGTGCTATTATGAAGATAATTTATGCTTGTACTAATCCATACCCTATTTTAGATTGTTTATATATCTTGGAGAAATACCTGTAAACATAGATGGAATTTTTTTTATTGAGAATAAATCTTTTAGAGAGAGAAAAGTGGAGGATAAATGGAGTGATAATGCTAATGAACATATATATCTATTATCCGTGGATGTATGATTTGTCTATAATTTGAACCACAAAAATCCTATTTTTTTGTTTTTGTTCAATTCTTCCACAATTGTAAGAACCTAAGTGCAAGAACTAAAATGCTAAATCAAAATTTCAAAAGCCAAACCGACAATCTAAAAGTTATTTTTCTAACCTTATTTTTCTTCCACAATTGAAAAATTTTTAATTTAATTTTCTTTTACCTCCAAAGATAGCTTCGTGCCAATTTTAATAGTTTTACCCTGAGAGAAAACGGGGTCCTCGAATTCTTCGATTTGGAAACATAAATCCCGGGGCTTCCCTCAGATCGTCTACGGAATCAAGCCATGAAGGAAACCCCGCTGATTACTATTCTTGATTTTACTCGTCCCCTTTGATTTTCTTAGGGGCCAAAACACTCTGTAACATTCTCTTGCCATCTTTTGATTGATTCTAACCGTTCCCACATTATTCCCCACAACATAATTCAATAATGATAAACAGTTGATGGAAAAACGTGCATCTTTGATAACCAAGACCTTTCAAAGATTACATTGTAAGATAATGGGGCATCTACCACAACGAACAAGACTGTAACTAATTTCTTGAATGGTCCCTGGCCTAACTCGAGTATTCCCTCAAATTTTCCTACTACTTCGGTTGTTGCCCCAGTAAATCTTACTATCGACCAATCTGATCGTAGGATTGTTGGTGGATTTTTTTATCTGACTATAAGTAGTCATAAACATAATGTTAGCTCAACTGCCAGTATCAATCACAATTTTTCGTATCTCATCCCCAATAATTTATGCTACGATAACCACCATATTCTCATGTGGACCAGCTACATCTCACATCATCATATTCAAAACAAAGTATTTGAGACAGACTCCTATATAAATATCATGAAGCTCCTACTTCGAGCTGAGTTGCTAGACTGACGATATGTCTCTTTCGAGAAGAATTTGATGTCCTTACAATAGTATCTCCTCCAAAAAGTGTTAGTGACTCAAAGAAAGCACATAGTTCACTAACTTTTTCTCTCACAATCGGTTCTTCCATAATAATTATGTTGTTTCTGCCCGGTTTCGGATCCAAATACTCAGTGGAGATGTCGCACACATCAATAGATTCTTCATCAATTGGTTCCAATACCATTAAAGCATATTCTTCCCCTTGAAAAGTTTCTTGTTTTGGATCAATCGAAGAATTCTTCTTTAGAAACGTTGCCAGCTTCCCATTTTCAATTAAGACCTATATCTCTTTCTTCAATGCCACATAATCTCTTGTATCATGCCCAATATCCTCACGATACTTACAATATCTGCTATTTATGATTTCCCTTGGAGTTATCATCTGAAAAGGTTTGCGAAAATGTATGTATGGCCGTGATTCTCAAAGTTTGTTGCTACACATTCGTTAAACTCAGAAAAATATGCTGGTCGGATCCATTTGTTCGACATGGGTCAGACATAGTTTTGACTGTTGACAACCGATGAATACTCTTTCATTTTATTTGGTATATGAACCACGGTCTGTACTAATGCTCATCTTCGGTCAATTTTGGCTGGTTGTAAATTAATCTGAGGTGTCACAGGCGCTAACAACGCTTGACAAAACTGATTATGTTCTATTTGTGCCCAAGAACTTCTTTCCGACACTTGCTTTTCTTCCACCAAAATTATTTTTTGTACCTGATCCAATTGAGCCCTAAATTTTATAGTTTGTTTTTCAGTAACATTTTCCTTTAGAATTCCAAGAAACAATCTCATCCAAAAAGTTGCTAATGCAACCTTATCTTCACAATTTTCTAAATTGGGTTTTGTCATGATAAAACGATCTGTGTATTACTTGAGACTTTCCCCTACTTTTTTCCTACAATAAATTATGACACTAAATGTCTTACTTCTCACAAAGTTTTGGCAAAAAATACTCCAAAATATATTAAAATTTTTAATACAACCCTCGGGCAAACGGTTGTACCAATTCGAGGCAGTATTCTTGAAGGTTTGAGAGAAATCTCTACACAACAGTTTATCATCATCACAGTTGATCATAAAATTCTTGAATTGTTCAATGTGGTTATCCCAATCCTGTGTCTCATATAAAATTTATAACTTCAAGATGTCAAACCATTTAGGCAGATGCCCAAAGAGTAATTACGGGGAGAGAGGAGATGACCTCCAGAATTGGCCTGTTCTATATGCACTCCCCTCAGGACCTTCATTCATCGGTGCATAAAAACCTTCTTCGGAGGGATAACTAAACTAATTACTCACATTATACTCAAGATTATAGCTTCTAGAAGGAATTTGCATATGCAGATTTGTTTGTTCCTTTGTATTGACAATTATAGTTTTTTCATTCTCCTCGGACCCGAGTTCTTTTTTCTTTTGGTTGTTTTTTTCCTTCTCGAACCCTTAACACGATGAGATATTCGACGATCATATATTTACCTTCCCAAATCTATTTTTCTATAGTTCTTTAGGTATCGACTATTTCTTTCATGGAAGAGAGATTCCTCTGAGTCATATGACAAGTAATCACTAGGATCAGATGATTCATAGTGATGTTTGGATTTCATTCTTCTCTTTGAAGAATAATGACCCCGCCCTTGGCGCCTTTCTTCTGTCCGAGGAAATTCTTCCATACAATCTCTTTCAGTTGTTGGTTCCCTTCAGATTTTGGATATGAGTTTCTGCAAACTTAGCTTTGTTTCTTTTTCAGCATTTAGTCATTATATATCCTTCAATAGCTCTTTTCTTCGAGCTACTAAAATAGATTCTTCTAGTAGCTCTTCAGCTAATCGATCATCTTTGTTTCTTTCATTTGCTTCAACCATTTGCTCTTTGACAAAAAGATCTCGAGATGAACCTCTGATCACCTCATTCCTTGTCCCTGATCCAATTCCTCAAAACATTTCCATATCCGTTACGCTCACAATGTTGAAATATAACTTATATGGTTTTAGAAGAACAATTCTAGGTACCAATCGTCTTCCCACAGACGACGCCACTGATGAAATCAGATATTTCTTGGTTATTTATTCTGTCTAAACAATTTTCGTATGAGAGTATCTATTACTAAAATATTCGTATGTTGATATTTCTAGAAGGAAAAAATGAATGAGTAGTGAGAGAAATAGACAAAATAAATAAATGAAGTAATAATTATCTAATCATTGGTCCATTTCCCAAAAAGAGAATGTCCTTTATATAGTACATGAGGTATATTCTGTAATTACACATTTACCCTCTCTTAAGTGGATCTTCTCACCTCACTTATTTACTAAATATAAACATACTTACTAGTTATTACATATGACCCCCTCATTCCTTATATTTGCTTTAGTTTAGTCCTTAACATTTAATCACATAAAATTAATCCTTATAATATTTATATTTAGCTTATTCCTCGTCATATTTTCGCCCCTTATCAGTGTGCACTTCAAATCATGGGTCGAGCGACTATCTTCTAAACGACTCTTTATATTTCCTAGACACCCGCCACCTAAGAAAAACCTTTCACCTTCTTGGGAATTCACAACCATTGGAAGCCCACACTTTCTTCTATAAATACTTCAACTTATTTGTCATTTCAAATTTATTCATTTTCATAGTTTCTAGAGAGATAAAGAGAAAATCCCTTAGTTAGAGAGAGAGAAACGGTTTTATTGCCTCTCTAAACGTTTACTTCCATATTTCATGCTTAAATAATTTGACAATCTTGAGAGATATAAGATTTGAGAGTGGTTCAACATCAGTAAAAGAGATCAAGGGAGAAAAGCTGCTGACATAGAAGAGGAGCCCAGAACGTTGCAGATTCTCCAAACTTCTTATTACGGTTAGTCACCTTCGATCGCAACACATTCTGAGGCAACTAGGACTTCATGCACCAACGTTCCATCCGATCCTCCTACCAATCAACCCCCCGGTCACACCTCTCCGAAGCTCGACAAGGGTGACCTTAGTCTTTCAAATAACTCAAGTAATACTTCCACATTTATTCTGATGGACAATAAACGCCAGGAAACTGAAAAAGCAAATGATGATCTTTCAAAGAGGAAAAAAACTTCGAAGCCTACGACCAAAAGATACATATAATTAAGTTTGCATATTCTGGTCATACCCCTCAAAATGCCTCATAGGATACTCCTTAGATGAATCACGAGGTCACTCCTCAAAAACTTTTATCAGAACATGTACGAGCAGATGAGGACATTGTTTCCCCTTCGAATCCATCCAGAAGTACAAGAAAGGTATATGGTTGATGAACTTGAGGATGACCAAGAGGAAGATATAATTGTTGTAGATGCTCGACCAATCAAAGCTATCCCTACACCGGCTTCCCCAGTTCGGACCTTCTATACTAACTCAAGCATCAACTTCCTAGGGTGAAGTTAAAAAAAGTTCTCATGTTTACCAAACGACTAAATCAAAGAAGAAGAAACAAAATAACCTTGAACTGCCCTCGAAAGTTGAGGCTATCTTAGGAAATAATTTACAAAATATTGAAGCTAAAAATATTCTGGAGATGCACAAGATTAAGTACAAATATTATCAACCGTATGAGGAGGCTAAGCTTAGAGACCGATGGGGAATTCTGGATTCCATACAAATTCGGTTTGCTGAGGTTGGGGAAACTCTTTTATCAGTTCAGGACAATGAATTAATTATTCAACTCGGAGATCCTAAACTGGATCTTTGATTCTAACTCGACCATGCTATAGTGAAATACTTGGAATTGATAAATTTATGATCGACTCAGGCCGACCCCAACATGTGGTTCACGCTGATGACATGTATAATGGCATCTCAGATCTCTAAGATTGACTTTTCAATGAAGGAGTTCGCCAGTCTAACCGTAGTTTCCAAGAACCCTCACTTTCCCTTTGAATCATTTACCCTTGGGAGGAAGTTCAATAAAGTGGATGACCTCGTAGAAGCCGACAAGAAGTGGGAACAAAGATCTTTGGATTATGGGAGATGGGCTTTGAAAACTATGCTGAGATATCCTATTAGCTCACATTAAGATGGATTAGTCGAGGTACTAACTTTTAATTTTACTTTATACTATTTATTTGATCAGTTTTACCGAACTTTTCTATTAGCAAAAAAGTGAATGGAATCTTCAAACCATCTAAGGAGCATATTGAATACTCTAGTATGATCTTTGCACAATTAAGTTACTAGGCTACTACCTCTTGGTCCAATGACTTTCAGAGGTGCCTCACTCCATCAAATATGGCCAAAATCCATGTTTAGAGGGTCGACTAAACTGAGGGAAAGTATCTAGAGCAGCTCATGGTGCCTCATACACAAGATGATGATGAAGAAGTTTTAGAGAATGTCGAAGCTAGTTCTCCTGCTGCGGTATATTTTGATATCTACAATAATGACTTTCTTTCTAGCCATGAAACATAAAAAATTACTTCATGCTACTACCCTTCTCAAGAGAAAATCCAACTGAAAAGACCGCTACAAAAAGGAAGTTTTTCAGAAAGGCCTGACGTGAAAAGTTGGAAGATGAGCATCCCACAACAAGAAGATTGTTATTGAGAATTTGCCAAATATTGAGGCATTAGAAACTCAGTTGAAAAAAGAGTAAGAACAATTTGATGATGAGTGAGAACGGTTGATTGCTAGAGATACTGATCAGAATAATCTTGATGACAGTCTCACCGAGGATTGTGCTAAAACCAAGATATACTTCAAGAATATTTTCAAGGAAATAAAAAACCTTACTTCTGAGAAGCAAGCTCTTAGGAATGAAGCTGAAAAGTATAAAAATGCTTGTCTTGAGAAGTATGCTGCTCAATATGTTTCTCGTTTGGAAACGAGGGACACCAAAATTAACTCTACTTTGATGGTAGAGATTCATGAAATTTTTCCAGATTTGAAGTTAGGAATTCTTTGGGAGTGTTTTCCGGAGAAACACCGTTCGAATGGGGTTTCTTTGGTAGATGAAGATTCATCTAGTGATTCTGAAGAATTAAACAGCTCATCCTCGATAAGCTCGTCGTAGGATAACGATGAAGGTACCCCTTCGGGGTAAAACAAAATTATTTTGATAGTTTTTGTTTCTGTTGTTTTTATGTAAACTCTTATGAACCAATTGTTTTTTCAAAACTTTTTTGTGAAGTCCTCAAATATTTTCGAGGCATTTTGTACAATGGAACCTTTTATGAATAGAAGTAGTCTTCCGTTAATTTATTATATCAAACTTTTTCTTATGAAAATATTGTTATTCATCAACTTTTATTAGAGCACTCTCTTGGCTTTATAATAAAAACATTTGACCAAGTTTTGTTGGAAGGGCCTTCCAGTCCAAAATATAAGACCTTTTCGGTCAAAGATAATTTTTTTTACTAACATTCGTTGGAAGTACCTTCTGGTCCAAAGATAAAAATTGTTAACCAACATTTGTTGGAGGACCCTTCATTCCAAAAGATAAAAGTTATTGATCGACATTCATTGGAAGACCCTTCCAGTCCAAAAGTTAAAATTTATTGACCAACATTCGCTGGATGAACCTTCCAGTCCAAAAGATAAAAATTGTGCAAACTATTTTATAATGGCAAATAAATATTATATATAAGTTGGCTATAAGGACATCTCGTTAAAACATTCATGCGCCACCAGGGTAGGAAAAAGTATGCCACCGATCCTTACATAAATTATCAAAAATATCTACACATTTTTACATTCACTCTACGTACAATTTAAGATATTCAGTATTCAACGGATGATGAAGGTCTCTTCTTTCTTTATATTTAAGTCGATATGTCCCCAACTTCACCTTCTTAATCACCATCTACGGGCCCTTTCAATTAGGTCCTAAGTTTCCAAACCGTTTTTATTTTGTATGGTGAAATACTTTCCTTAGAACTTTGTCCCCTATTTTGAACTTCGGTCGTCTAACTTTGGAAGCGTACCGATTTCTCATCAAAGTTTGTTAGTGCATAGAATTCAATTGCGCTCTTCTTCTTTTTTCTTCAATTAAATATAACTATTTACGCTTTCCCTTATAATTAGTCTCCTCAGAATATTCACTAATTCATTATGAAGGAAATTTTTTTTCGGATCGAACAATAACATCCATCTCATAGGCCAACGCGAATAAAGATTCTTGAGTTGCGGTTCGAGGGGTAGTTCTGTATGCCCACAAAACACTTTGTAAATAATTTGGCTATTTTCCAGCCTTTCCTTCCAAATTATTTCTCAGCCCATCAAGAATGGTTCGATTAGTAACCTCGACTTGGCTATTTTCTTGTTGACAGAAAGGTGCTAAGAAGCATTGTTGTATTCCTCTATAATAACAAAAGGCTTTAATTTCTTTATTGTCGAACCATGTCCCATTATCCATCATTATTTTCCTTAGAACACCGAAACAAAAACAAATATTAGAAACAGTAAACCTAATCACGTCTTTAGATTTTGTTCCTAACAAGGGTTCAACTTCCACTCACTTAGAGAAATAGTATACCACGATAATTATTGTCTGTCGTCCGCAGAGGCAATCAGTAAAGGCCCGACCAAATCAATACCCCATCGATTAATTGGTAATGACTCAGATATTAACTCGAGAGGTACTCCTGGTTCATGAATTGTGTTAGAGAATCTTTGGAAAGTATCACATCTCTTAACCAATTCTTTGACATCAGAAGCGATTATGGGCTAATGATATCCTGCCAACAAAAATCTTTGTATCAAAGTTTTATACTCATAACATGCGAGCCTTCCCCATGACGTAATTCATACAATATTAGTTGTGATTTATTTTCTCCAAGTCATCGAAGCAAAGGCCTGCTAAAATATGTTTTGTATAAGATACATCCGAGTACCACATAGCCATATGCCTTGAATCATATTCTCTTTGCCATTACTTTATCAATGGGCAAAACATTATATATCATAAATTCCTTAATTTCATTCCTCCAATCTTTATCGGTGCTTGTAGAAATTTGAAAAGCTTCTACTGATCCTCCTATCTGCTTGGACCCCTTTGATATTGAAGGACTTTCGTGTCTTATAATCTAATTATGCTCATCGAAATATGAAAAAGTATCCAGAGAATCAACCACAAAATTTCCTGTCCTATGAACATGTCCATATCTGATATTCTTGAAGACTAATGCTAAGGCCTTTAACACCCTCATATATTTCACTAAATGATCTTTTCTAGCCTCAAATTGGCCAGATGCATGATTTATAAGAAGTTTCAAGTTTCTTACTAGACTAACTTGTTTAGCCCCACATATCTGAGCAAGTCTTAAACCTGCCAAAGCGGCCTCATACTCTACCTCATTATTTGATGCTTGAAATTCGAAGAGGATATCTTGATACATTGCAATTTAATCTGGAGAGACAAGTTGCACCCCTGCCTCACATCCTGATACACTTGAACCCCCATATGTTCGGACTGATGTTTATATCTCAAAAGTTTCTTTATCAATCTCCATATTTGACCATTTAAAAATTCAACTAGAAAATCTAATAAGGCTTGCGCTTTGATTACAGGTCGAGGTTTAAATTCAATGTAAAAAATCTCCCAATATTAACTGACCATTTGGTCATTCTACCTGATACATCGAGCCATTGAACAATACTTTTAAGTAGAAAAGATATTTGTACAATGATAGAATGAGCCTGAAAATGAGGCCTAATTTTCCGAGCAATAATTACCAATGTGAGGGCTAACTTTTCTAATTTCAAATACTTCTTTTCACATATAAAATACTTTTACTAACATAGTATACTGGTCTTTGGAAATCACCTTCTTCGTGAATCAGAAGAGCACTTACAGCATAATCTGACAATACTATATAGACGTACAAGTTTCCCCCCGGATTAGGCTTTGTCAAAATTTCCAGTGAAGAAATATACTCTTTAATTCGATAAATAGACTCGAAACAGTTGGGTCAAGTCAAAACAATTTTCTTGCCTCAACACTTGGAGAAAAGGAACGCATTTAGGTGACGATCGAGATATCAATCTATTCAAAGATATCAATCTTCTTGCCAACTTCTTTGATCGTTCGAGATGGTGGCATAGTGCTCAAAGCGTTGAACTGTACAGGATGAGCTTATATTCCATGTTCACTAACTACATACCCAATGAATTTTCCGGAGCGCATCCTAAATGTGCACTTCTCTGGATTTAACTTCAAATTTATCTTTATCACGTTGGGAAAAATTCCCTCTAAATCCTCAAAGTGGTTCTTGTCCCTTGTGTTTTCACTAGCATAACATTGATATACACTTCAACATTCCATCAGATCTGAGCCTTAAAAGTTTTACTTACCAAACACTTATAAGTTGCCCCAACATATTTCAACCTAAAAGGCATAACCTTATAACAATGTAAGCTTCTTTCAGTGATGAACGAAGTGCTTTCTTGGTCATTTGGATCCATCTGGATTTGATTGTAGCCAGTGTATGTGTCCATAAACGAAAGTAGTCGGTTCCCCAAAGTAGAATCCACTAAGTGATCTATTTAAATCAGCAAGATCCACACACATCTACCTTCTACCATTTTTTATTCTTTTACCAAAACTGGGTTCCTGTCCATAAAGGATATTGTGATTATTGTATGTTCCCAACCATAGATAAATGATCTACTTCGACCATGATGACCTAATCATTTTCTTTAGAAAAACACCTCCTCTTTTGGATAATTGGACGCACACTACTTCGAATTTCCAACATGTGATAAATGATATCCGCAGACACCCCTGCTACATCTTCAGTGAAGCATGCAAAAATATGCAGCAATATTGGTAGGAATAGAATTAACATCTATCTCAATTCTAGAGATAAGTTTGTGCTAATTTTTAAAATTTTCCCATTCGAAAAGACATAATCCTCAAAAATTTTGTCAGGGACCAAAACCCCCAGGGTCTCCCTCTGATCATCCACAAGATCAGAGCCAGAGGAAGACTCCACTAACGGATATCCTTCTTTGACTCGACCCTCTTGATCTACTTTAGGGCCAAAATTGTTCAATAACAATCTCTTGCCATTTTATAGCTACTCCTGATCGTTCTAACATTATTTCCCATAACATACTTCAAGCATTGGTAAACTGTTCATGATACCACATACATTTAGATAACCAAAACCTTCCAAATATTTTATTGTAAGATGTTGACGCATCTACCAGAATAAAAAAACACCATCACTAATTTTTTAAACGGTCTTCATCATAGCTCTGCTACTCCCTCAAATTATCCTACCACTTCTGCGGTTACCATAGTAAACCCAACGATTGTCCAATCCGATCAAAGTAATGTAGGGGAATTCACTATTCTTTGATAAGTTGTCATGAACATCATATTAGTAAAACCGTCGGTATCCATCAAGATTCTTTGTATCTCATCCTCAGTTATCTCTGCCACAATAACCACAACATCCTCATGCGGACCAGCCACATCCCTCATGTCATCATCTTCAAAACAAAGTTATGAAGATAAACTCTTATACAAATGCAGTAAAGTTCATGCTTCTAGATGAGTTGCTAAACTTAAAATGCGCTTCTTCCGAGAATATTTTAATGTTCCTAAAATAGTATCACCTCCAAAAATTGTTAGCGTTTCAAATATAACACATAGTTTACTAACCTTTTTACTTGCGATCGATTCCTCTACCACCAATATATTATTCCTGCCCGGTTTTGTATATAGATATTTCGTTGGAACATAAAAAACATCGATAGATTCTGAAATCATTAAAGTGTTTTCTTTCTTTAGAGCTGCAAGAGAAATTTTCTTGACAAATGTTGTCAACTTCCCATTTTCGATCAAGGCTTGTATTTCTTTTTTTAATGCTACACAATCATTTGTGTCGTGTCCAACATCGTTATGGTACTTACAATATCTGTTGATTTTGCTTTTCCTTGGAGTCTGTAATGGGAGTGGTTTGCGGAATTATATGTGAATTCGAGCTCTATCAAAAAATGTCCTTACACACTCAGTTAGCTCGATAAAATGTGATCGTCAGACCCATTTATTGGAAATAGGTCGGACATTATACTGTGTATTCACGACTTGTGTGTTTACCCTCGGCTTCAGAGACACTTGAGTTGGTGCTTGAATTTCTATGCAAGTCGGACAACAGTTGCTTAAAGTAAATTGGTATGTGTCACCATCAGATTTTTGGTGAGCTGATTTTGCTCAAACCGTGCATGGAATTCATATTCGATGATTGTAGTTTCATCCGCCAAAATTATTTTTTTCACTTGATCCAACAAGCCTCAGAGGTCATGGATTCTCTCTCTCTATCTCTCTCTCTCTCCGTCTCTGCTCTGTCTCCGTCTCTCTGTCTGTCTCTCTCTCTCTCTCTCTCTCTGTCTCTCTCTCTCAGTCTCTCTCTCTCTCTGTCTCTCTCGTCTCTGTCCTCTGTCTCTCTCTCTCTGTCTCTTCTCTCTGTCTCTCTCCTCTGTCTCTCTCTCTCTCTCTCTCTTCTCTCCTCTCTCTCTCTCTCTTCTCTCTCTCTCTCTCTCTCTCTCCTCTCTCTCTCTCTCTCTCTCTCTCTCTCTCCTCTCTCTCTCTCTCTCTCTCTTCTCTCTCTCTCTCTCTCTCTCTCTCTCTCTCTCTCTCTCTCTCTCCTCTCTCTCTCTCTCTCTCTCTCTCTCTCTCTCTCTCTTACGTTATCTTTCATTATACAAGGGAGAAGTCCTACTCAGAAAGCTGCTAACTCCACTTTATCTTCACAACTTTCCATCTCAATCTTAGACCTCGGGTAAAACGATTTGTATAATTCCTTAAGGTTCTCCTCTCATTTTTGTTTTCAGTAAATAATCATATTACCATTCGCGTGGATTTTTTTTGCTTCCCATGAAATGTTGGCGAAAGATATTCCAAAACATGTCAAAATTTTTAATACAAACCCTCTGCTAGGTGGTTATACCACTTTGAAGTTGCGTTCTTGAATGTTTAGGAGAATCCTCTACATAGAAATTTGTCATTGTCATCGTAATTAATCATAAAATTCTAGAAACTTCTCAATGTGGTTGTCCAAATCTTGTGGGCCATCGAATTTTTCTCAATTTTAAAATATCAAAAACCACTTGGGTATATGTCTTGATAAAATATCTAGAGAGAGAGAGTAGACCTCTAAATTATGACCAACTTTATATACACTACCCCCATGTCCTTCATTCGCTGCTATATTAGAGACCTTCCTCTGATGGATATGTGAACCTGGTTACTTACACGATATTCAAAATTATGGCTTGCTGAAAGGATCTGCACATGGGTTGCTGCTTGCTCCATTTTAGTAACATTCACGAACCCTCTTCTTGTTCCTCCGACCCAAGTCTTCTTTTCTCTTTTATCGTTCTTTTTCTCTCATCATACCTCTAGTTAATGAGACTTCCAACGACTATCTCTCTGCCACCTTAAATCTCTTTTCTTATAGATTTTTTTACGTCAGTTATCCATTTCCGGGAAGAGGACTCATCTCAATAGTCACTAGATTCAGTTAATTCATAATGATGCCTAGGTTTTATCCTTCTCCTTAAAGAATAAGTGCCTTGCTTCTGATGCCTTTCATGCTTATCATTAGCCTGAAGAGCATCTTCTAAATCATATTTTCCAGTTGTCTTCTCTCTTTGGACCTTCGATTTAAGCCTTTTTGAATTTAAAATTACTTCATTCTCACCATTCAACTTTTTGATATCTTCCAAAAGTTCCATTCGTCGAGATACTAAAACAGACTCTTCTAGTAGCTTATTAGCATATTGTTGACTATTATTTGTTCATTTACTATCTTCTCTTTGATCAGGAGGTCCCAGATGAGTTCGCGACCACATAGTTATCTGTAACAACGTCGAGCTCTTATAATATTTATGTATCCATTACTCTTAAAGTGTTTTAGAGTAAAACAATAGTTTTGGAAAAACGATTCCGGGGTGCCAATCGCTTTCCCACAGACGGTGCTATTGATAGTTTCAAAGATTTCTTAGAGATATTGTTAGTCGTAAGAGGGTATTTAGAGAGAGAATATGATAAATAGAGAGAGAAAATGAAAAATAGAATAATGGTGCAATAATTGACCATTTTTCCAAAAAGGGGAGTTACTTTATATAGTACATGTGGTAGGTCTATAATTTACATGTTTATCCTCTTTTAAGGATACCTCACCTCACTACTTTACTATCCTAATCATATTAAATATTGATTACAACAATGCACCCTCAATATCACAAATATTTGTTGGATATTTTATTAAACAAAATTAACTCATTTATTTACCCAATTTAACTTATTCTCCCCAATATTTCTTCACATTATTAGTTGTAACATCCTTTGTTTGATATTGTGCTAATTTATACCCCATTTTGAGATATATATATATCTTGAAGCAACACATGTACATATAGATGGATATATAATTTTCTTACTCAGAGTAGAGCTTTTATAGAAAGAAACAAGATGTAGTAAGAGAAAGACCTGAAGTAATTGAGTGATTTAGAATTGATGAATTATTGAGATAAAATTACAATGGAGACACTAAGAGAAATATTGTGAGCTGAAAAAACATTAATGATAACATGTACTCTATTTTGAGAAGTTATGAATATAATGTATTAGCTTGTATTTTGTGTTCTTGTAATTCCTCGTGAAATGTTATGATTTAATTCAACCAAAGGCTACGAGATTCAAACAAGGTAACTAAGGTTTTAAGCTAATTATAAGTTAAAAATAAGAAAAGTAGAAAAATGAAAATTATGTACAAATATTGTTGAATTATCTTCTAGGTCAGAGTTCTTATTTAGTCTTAGCTACAGTTGTAAGATCTAAATTTATTACGTGCAAAATAACATTGAGTCATATGTTCACTGGAATTATTGCATTTTCTTATTATTTAAGGGTGTTCCCCAACCTTTTATTAATTTAGGATCGATCACGGTACAAATATCAACACTTAACGTGAGCCTCTTATAAAATTAGGGTTTGGATAAATTACATGCGAAGCCCTTTAACAATTTTGTTTAACCCATATAATAAATTTATAACTTATTAGTAACCCTTTAATAGTTCGTGTAATCGTACTATTGCATGTGTGCTTTGAATTTACCAAACACAGATTTTGGCTGAATAATCATACTTCAAATTTTACAATTGATCAAGGCTCATTGGTTGACCATGAAGTTCATCTTCTGAGTTAGAATTTTGATGGTTAACTGAAATGCCTTGAATTAATTGAATGTTTTTTATGTGCTTCTCCCGTCCTATAACAGGTTTAATTTTTGTTTTAGTCAAATTGGCATGATTCTAAAGAGATTGTTTTGCTACAAGCCTATTTTTGTTTCTCTGAAAAGGCCTTCGTTGACCAAAATCAACGAAATTTATTTTAGGAGAAAGAAGTCAAATTGTTTATTTAAAAACACAGTGATACGTAGCCGGCCGCTAGAGTTCTAATATGCTTTTCCGAATAAAAAGAATTTCTGTCAATTTTAACTAAATGAGTAGTCACTTAGAATTCCGACATGGAATTAGCAAAGAAGTAAATTGACAAAAAACCGAGGCCCTATTGTTGAAATGTGTGTTGCATTTAATTTCAAACTTTAATTGTGTCCTTTGAATTTGTCCGTTTCTTTTTCACATTGTCGTTTCACTTTGTGCTGTCTTTTTGTCTACTCAACTTTGGACTATTTAATAGTCTCTCTATTACCTAATAAATCAGATCTGAGATTTAGCATTATCCATGTTGTCTCAAAACGGTGTATATTAATCTGCTTTTAGACGAGATTTGGTATCAGAGCACCAGGCCCAGACGGAACGCGATGTGGTGGGTTGTGATGTGGGTGAAATTCTGCGAACATCATACCAGAAGCCGAGAGCCATGATGTGGTGGGTTGTGATGTGGGTGAAATTCTGCGAACATCATACCAGAAGCCGAGAGCCATACTCAAGGTGAATGATCTGCTGGATAGATGGAGCGCCACGGCTCATCAAGCATATGGCTTGATAAAGGAGCGGAACAGTGCCATCGAGTAGGCGGATGGAAGTCAATTGAGAGGAGGCTAGAGTGGTACTTTGTTCGAGAGGAGGATTGTTAGGTGCGACCAAAAGTCCCACATCCCACATCGGTTAAACATGGGAAGAAAGATCAGTATATAAGTTAAGATTACATCTCCATTAGTGTGAGGCCTTTGGGAAGTGGACCAAAAGCAAAGCCGTGCGGGCCAGTGGGCCCAAAGCGGACAATATCACACTATTCTGGAGATCAGAGTATTCTTACTTATATACAAAAAGCAATAAAACATATGAAAATGCCAACTTGATTTTTCAAATCCATGAGAACATGGCTCGTATGGATTTGGAGTATATCTAGAAGTCGTATGGATTTGGAGTATATCTAGAAGTTAGTCTCATCCAAGTGGCATCCTACTGATAGGAATGTATCTCCCCTGCGCTCATAGGATGACACTCAACTGGGAGATATAACCGTGGTTGAGGGAGACAACACAGTTCTCCAAACAAACTCCAATATTTTTGGAACTTCTGAAGGACAGTTTTCATGTAGTTTTAGAATATATTATATAATCATAGACATTACACATATCCCATAATTTTGAAGCTAGACGGCTCCGGTAGCTAAAACTAAAAATAAAAGTTGACCTTATAACTACCATAAGAGACTGTCATTTGTCACTATAGTCTTCAGATTTTTGTATCACCACTAGTCTCTTCAGTTTAGATCAAACCCAAAATATAGAATATTACGGATAACTAAACTCAAGCGACTAGTGGTGATATAAAAATCTAAGGACTATGGTGACATGTGGCAGCCTTTCATGGATCAGAGGATCTGGTGGACTAACGTTATCCAAACGCGATAGTTCAGGGATTGTCAACGGACATTTGAAAGTCAAGGAACTATCTGCCACCAAACGCAATAGTCGAGGGACGATGTACTGTTCAAAGCCTACCAAACCCTATATAGTTGAAGAAAATAAACAATCCTATGTAGGGCCTTGCTCACACGCTCTCTCTCATTTACTAGTATGCACCTTCCCTTATAGTTTTTTACAAGAAACGATTAGACATTAAATCAAAGGTGATTTAAAAACAACCTTTTTTCATTTAATGACATTGGGTTTCTTGGGAGTCGTCATTAGCTTCATTTAAAATGTGGTTTTTTTAAAGTCTTTGCTTTGCTATAAGTAGGACCTTGAGTTGGTCTTGGAGAGCATCACTTGAAACACTTTAGAGAGAAATATTTATAGAGTATAAAATTTATCTAATATTGTGTATGACACATTTAGAGAAAAATATTTTGAGCGAGAGAGAAATACGGATAGTGTTTGAGAGAAAACTATGAACTTTTTGTGTGAGACTCCAACTTTTATAATATTTTTGAGTTAGATTGATATTTGTTTTTCTCCCGTGGATGTAGACAAATTAACTTGATCACATTAAAAAAAAAATCTATCCTATTTCCACATATGAAATTAATTTTCCTTATACATAGACTATGCAGCTATTGGGACCAAGAGAAAACAAATTGAGTAAAAATGTATTAAGTTTAATACCTGAGAGTGAAGAAATTTTGGCGCCTCCACTGAAGCTAATCGAGGCCAGAGAGAGATCTGTAACGTGTCTGGTTTCTCCAATTTGGTGCTTTAGGGTTGTAATAACACATGATTTCAAAAGAAAAGGGGAGAAATAAAGAGAGAAAATGGTCGTACATGAAATAATATTTTTTTGTTTGTGTGTATTCTCTGAGGTCTAACTCATAAGTCTTAGATTCGAGAACCAGAGTCTTAGGTAAGGGTGACAAACAGGTTGATTCACGACCCACCAGATCCATTTAAAATTTTTAAACAAGTTGCAGGTCTGGTAGGTTAATGTTTATGCAAGTCTAACAGGTTACAGGTCTGACATGTAAACCTATGCAGGTTACCCACCAGAAGACCCATTTAAGGCACTACTTATCAAGTATTTTATAATATTATTTAAAATTAATTTGTATGTGTTAATTAAGTCGAATTTCAATAATTGAGATATGTACAATATAATTGAAATAATTATGTTATTTATTGTATTTTAATTTAAATATTATATTATTTTAATCGAAATTCTATAACCTAGACAATATAATTGTAATATGATTTTGATATTGTTTGATTATATTTAAATATTTAAGATATTTTGTTTAATATTAGATTGATATTAAATAATATATTGTATTTTGATTTTAAATTATTAAATTATTCAAAATATTTTTACTATTATAAAATTAATAATTTGTATATTTTAACTGAAATTCGTTAATCAAGGTAAGACATGTATATCGTAAACAAGATAATTGTAATATGATTTTGATATTGTTTGATTATATTTAGATATTTAAGATATTTTATTTAATATTAGGTAGATATTATACATATTAGACATCTAATTTTAAACAAAATACTTCTAATATTATTTTGATATTGTCGAAGAAACTTGTATCGAGAATCGATCTATCGAAACGGTGAAGAATTATTGAAAATATTAAATTTAAGTATTAATATATATATATATATAAAATTTTATATTATAAATAGATAATATATAATTATAAATAAATAATTAACCATAATTTAGATACTTTATAAATTAAACTTAATTTAATTTATAGTTTTTTTTAATTTTTTAAAGTTACCGTTATCGATGACGTCATCGTCTTGTCCTGATATCCGAACTTGGCTTCCGGATATCCGGATTTCGAGTCCGGTTATCCTATTTTTTTTTGATTTTTTAATAGGTCTCCCCTATAAATAAAGGAGACCCCAAATCCAAACTCACCATCTCTCAAATCTATTCTACATCTCTCTAAATCCCTCTACTAGTTCTAGAAATTCTATAAAACTCTATTTTCTTATTTTACATATTGTAGTTCTACTTTTTGAAATAGTTCGAATCTTTTTTTTTTCTTCAAAAAATAGTTTTTATTTTACATATTGTAGTTCTACTTTCAGAGTAGTTCCAATGGCGTTTTCTGGCTTCAACAGGTTAGGACAAGCTACCAAGAAAACTAAGTTTTTGGAATTTTCTTCCTTTATGATCTCTCCTCCACCCGAGAGGGATCCGATCACACGGCGCGTCAAGTCTGCCACTTCACCTACGAATGTGAGTAAGACCGTCAAACAAACTTTTAGTTCCAAGATGGTCGATAAGGTGACACGAAGCGTCAAACCTGCCACTACAACTACGACCGTGAGTAAGACCGCCAAACAAACTTTTAATTCCAAGATGGTCGATAAGGTGACACGAAGCGTCAGACACGCGACTATAACTAAAAGTAAGACCGTTGTTCCTAAACAAAGTTTTAGTAGGAAGACGAAGATGGTCGAGTTGATTGCTGCTGCTTTAAGTAAGGTTAATGGTGAGACTGGAGGACAAGTTTTGCAGATCCTTTACAAATTGCAGTTACCGTTGAGAAAGCGTTGGACATAACAAAATGGCTAGCGACAAGAGACTAGAAAAAGTATTTTAGATTTTGCATTTTAATTTGAAAACATTTGTACAACTTCTTGCCTGCAAGAGTATAAACTGTGAACGGCTAAATAAACTAAAAATAACATTTACCTTTTATTATAATAACAACAATTATACTATCAAATAATTATAAGATATGATTTTTGTAAAAAATAATAATAACAACACTTGTAATATTTAAAACAAAATCACAATAATAATCAAAATGTAATATTAAAATTATAACAATATAATTTGTAATATCTTACCTTCATAAAATATGATTTTGGTTTAAAAAAATAATAAAAAACACTTGTAATATTTATAACCAAATCACAATAATAATCAAAATTTAATAATAAAATGACAATAATATAACTATTAATATTTTACCAATCATAAGGTACACTACTACTATTTATAACAAAGTCATAATAATAATAATATTCAAAATGTAATAATAAAATTATAACCATAATAAAATTTGTAATATTATAACATGATAATATATGGTTTTGATTTATAACATAATATCAACACCTTTAATATTAATAATAATATTCAAATGTAATAATAACATTAAAATTTTGCTTTATAAAATAATTACAACACTTAAAATATTAATAACCAAATCAAAATAATACTAACCAAAACGTAATAATAACTTTATAATCATATACATTACAAAAATATTTTTTGAATATAACTTAAGATATGATTTTGGTTTATAAAATAATTACAACACTTATAATATTTAAACATGTTTGGCAGGTTGCAGGTATAACAGGTTGCAGGTGTGGCACATTGCAGGTGTGGCAGGTTACTGCTTATGCAGGTCTAACAGGTAAACATGTCTACAGGTTGCAGGTCTGGCAGGTTGCAGGTCTGGCAGGTTGCAGGTATAACAGGCCAGGTTTGCAGGTTCCCATGTAAATTCTGACAGGTACCCATTAATTTTTGGTAGGGCCAGACCCATTTGCCACCACTAGTCTTAGTAATGTAATTCAGTTTCTAACAGTTTACTTATCGGTTCTCGGTTCAAAATTGAATTGAACTGTGAATCGTGGTAATTAAAATCGGATACGTTCAAATATTATGAACGAAATGAAATAAAATTAAAATATTTTATTCTTTTTCGGTTCCAGACTTGAATACCTGCATCACAACATCTCATTTTTTTCCGCCACAACACATTATCCTGCCACGACAGTTGCTCGAACTCCTACCGATGATCTGTCTCATATAGCCACTGTCTCAAAAGTGGAATCTATCATCGCACTCGAACAACATGTAGACAAAATGCATCAAACCTGCATGCGAGAATTTTCGACATAAACTGATTTATCACCACGTTCAGAAAACCATTACAGGCTGGATCTGTTGCATGAATTACACATCGTCCATGTCGTGGTTGGAAAACAAATTATTCCCCATCACGAGAAGTTGGAGGAAGATAATGATGCTTCATCTGTTTTAGTTAGAGTTGCGATAATAAGAATTTGGAGAAAGATGATGATGTTATATTTTATTCGAAATCACATCAAATAATATATAACAAATCACAGAAAAATAATTAAACCCTTTTCTAGATTCACCTAGAGAATAAACTGAAAAGCAAGAACACTTATGGGTTTGCCTGGTGCAATCCATCTAGTATTCTCTTATGTTCCTTTGCGTTCTTCAGCGATTCCATGTTCTCCAGCGATTCCGTCTATGAAATTGAGAAACCTGCATAATCAAATTAAAGAAGAAGGAAAAGGTTTCCAGAAACTCAAGGAAGAGGGTTTAGAATGATGAAATTCCCAAACCTGACCCTTTATTTATAGACTTTACAATATGAAGCCCAACATTGTAAAGCCCATCCTTTATTACTTCCTTGTGTCAGGGACCGTAACCCGATAAATTGATAATTCAAATTATATCCAGGATTTATTAATTCAGGCTTAAGTGTTGAGATTTAGGCCCTCTTCATCACCGTGCTCAAATTCAACCCGGTTACCACACTTGAGCTCATAACGTATTTTCATCCATAGGTCCAATTTAGTTAATTAAAAAATTCACTCGATTACCTTTAATTTGGATTTCCTTAAGATAATAACTGAATATGTTTATTTAGCATGTTGGTCCAAATTATTGTCAGTCTATAAATATATTAAATAAATATATTCTAACAATCTCAAACTTTGACCGTCATATGCTACTGAAAAATACATATTCAACTTTAATAGGATCCCTATATTCATTATCATTGGGCAAACGGTACAACTCCGTACATGACTGATAACAATAAATGACTAAAGACCTCTTTCTCGTAATATGAACAATAGGATATGAACAATAAAAAATTCCAGACATTAATAAGCTCTAATTTAACTGGAAAAAACCCCAAACTATCAAAATTGCAATTTATTCATAATAAAACATGATTTTCAATACGAATAAATCACATAACATGCTTTTCATACAATTCCTAAATCCATGCCCTAACCGATTTAATCCACACATAATCCCAATGACATGCATTCTGTACAATGAATAAAAACATGTATTTTTATCTATCAATACATAATTCGATGATTCTACCGAATCCAAAAAGGGTTAACTTGGCTCTGATACCAAATGTTATATTTTATTCGAAATCGCATAAAATAATATATAACAAATCACGGAAAAATAATTAAACTCTTTTCTAGATTCACCTAGAGAATAAACAGAAAACCAAGAACACTTACGGGTTTGCTTGCTGTTATCCATCTAGTATTCTCTTCTGTTCCTTTGCGTTCTTCAGCGATTCCACGTTCTCCATCGATTACGTTTATGATATTGAGAAACCTACAGAATCAAATTAGAAAAGAAGGAAAAGGTTTCCAGACACTCAAGGAAGCAGCCATATTTCTGATTAAGGTTTTGAATGATGAAATTCCTAATCCTAGCCCCTTATTAATGGATTTTACAATGGGAAGCCCAAAATTGTAAAGCCCATCATTTATTACTTCCTTGTGTCTCGCACCATAACCCGATAAATTGATAATTCAATTTATTACTTCCTTGTGTCTCTCACCATAACCCGACAAAAGATCCCAAGAATCATATCGAACAGTTCTTTAACACGATTCTCGGGTTCGATGACGATATGATGTTATATCAAGCATTATTCATGAATTTAGATGTAATGATTTAACATGGTTCTATTCTCCGCCTTTAGGTTCTATTCACACTTTCAAAGCATTATTTCTTTACAAATATAAGTCAAATGAAAACATACATGTCTATCCTAAGTGGTTTCTTAGTATAAAAATAGCTTCAAAATCTGCAACTATAACGTGTCGTGTGTTTTGATCATGTAATTCTTACGCTCTCTTAGCTAAGGATATCATGAAGTGAAAAGCTCGAGAGATCATGGTATAAGTAGATAAATTGGCAAGACAAGAGGAACACACCACGTTACTTACAAGAACAGTTCTCCATAACTCTCACTTTTCCTCTTTTTAATCTTTAGGTTGTTGATTGTTAGTTGATTTTAGGTTGAATTTTGTTGACTTAGATTGGTTATTGAGTGAATTTGATGGGTTAAATTTAGGATTTCATAATTAGGTTTGAATTTTGGGGCTTAAAGTACATTTTGGTGGTGTTTGGAGAGTGATTTCGGCCATTTTCCTCGTGAGAATCGGCTAGAAAATGGTTGGACCGATGGGGTGCGTCCAGGAACCCATCGGTTGAAGTCTTACGTATCGATGATAGGTAATACCTACACTAAGGGTGCACAACTTTAATATTTTTAAAACTTATATTTAAAAAGATATAGTGTTCCAGTTTTTTTTTCAATATTTTATAAAAATTCGTTGAAGTTTGAACATATTTTATATGTTAATTATTTATGTGTTGAAGTTTTTTTTAAATCTATTTTATAATGTTTAATCTTGTGGTTTTGTTAGATTAAGTTGGAAATGTTTTGAAGAAATGATGAATGTTCTTCAAGATGCTTGGGTGTTTAAAAGATTTTCAAGAATTTTACAAATTTTTAGTAATATGAGGTTTGATCTACTAAATCAAAATGTTTTTTATGAATGAAGTTAATAAATTGTTTTTGGTTTTGGGTGGACTTAGGATATACCTAGTGTTTTTCCATCATTAATGACAATTCTTTAATTAATGAAACGTTGAATTAATTTAGTAAAACAATGTTAAACACAAGTTAAAAGTTTTTTTTAGTAAACTTAGATTGGTTTTGGATACGTATAGCCTAACCTTTGGTTTATTTATATATACTAAAATATTCAATCCAAAATTAAAAGAAATCCATCCAAAATAGTTTTCTTTTGTTAATATACTAAAATATCTCCTCAATTATATGTCAATCATTGAGCTGAAATGGGTTTTGGTCAAAATGTATCTACTGAAACATCTCCTAAAAATATGAAAAATATCAAATACAAAATATTTTCTTCTTCAATATTCTAAAATATTTAATACAAATATTTAATTTATATTTAAAATAGGGTTATTTTCATTCCAATACAAAAATAAGTACATAATTCATCTTTGGTCCACCCTTAAATGTTTATTTTCGTTTATAATATAATAAAATTTTTAAAAGTTATTTTAATACCAAATATTTTAAAAATACATAATTTACCCTCACTTTCATTATAATAATCCACTAAACAAAAAAGAACTATTTTTCTTTCTTTCTCCGCTGCGGGTGTAATATCTCTCGAACCTCCAACCGAGATCCTGAAGACCCCTATCTGAACAAAATCAACTATGATCCCACTAGAATCCATTTGTAATGAAAGGTTAAATATAGATCAATTATTTTAAATACAAAAGATAAACATAAAAGAAGAGTAGAACTGGATAGATTTTTATAGAAATGTAAAAATAGATTAAACGAGTATAGTATGGTAATTTGGATATTGGGTTGTGCTCTTTTAAGAACTATTAACTGCTGCGTTTTTTGGTTTATTGTTTAGTCCAACAAACCCATACATTTCTTAGTAATGTTAAAGGTGAAAATACTACTCCGATTAGTTTAGTTTAGTTGCAAGAGATTTTTATTGTATTTTACAAAAAATTTAACCGTTAGTAGATATTTTGGTTAAGCAGACTATATATATATATATAGCACACTATATATATAGTGTGTGCTTTTAAACTATGAAAAAAGTTTGGTGGGATTATAATTTCTTTATTGGATGTTCTTGATATGGTTGGTAACCTACAATTGGAAGTTCAATATCTTGGGATGACATATGAATAATTGGTGTTATTATGTGTAAGTTAAGAGGTACAATTGAAAATAGCGAATTTTTTAATCTAATCTTATTCTGAAAGCGGTCAAATGAGAAGGGAACTATCAAAATATCTATATATATTAAATATTTTGATAATGTTAATTTTCGGTATTAAGAGAATTAATACTGTTAATTAGAGGTGCTACAACAAGTAATACTGCTAATTAGCTGGGTTAAATGTTTAACAATATTAATTTAATTTTTTTAGTAGTTTTAATTTTTTTTCCGAAACATATCAAATAGACAACTTGTATGATTTGTCTTGTAAATATAAACACAATGGTGGTTTGAGTTTTATTTTTAGAATTATAAATAAAAAAATACGTATTTTTTTTTTAAAAACTTATTTTTTGTTATAAATTAATTTAGAAAGTTATAAGACTATTTGACCAAATATCGATTATTATCTTATTTGATATCCAATACTACTGATTTTAAACTAATTTTGGGATCTATATAGAACTCACCTAAAATAATATTCAACCAAAAATTATTTTTCTAACTATGCTAAAATATCTCTTTAATAAAGTTCAAAAATATATTTGAAATATTCAGTTGAATTTTCTTTGGTCGAATATACATACTAAAACTTCTCAAAAAACATATAACAAATGCTTAGTTAAAAACATATTCGCCTTTTATTTTTTTATTTTTTTTTGGAGGGAACCCGCAGCCGCTACTCAGAGTGCAATGAGTGTGCACAGGGTAAACCTTCAGTCTGACGCGATAGTCTGCAAACCAACGCTAGAAGGTAAACCACATAAGGTGACAGGTTCAGTCGAGAAAGTGTATGTAGAGGGACTCGAACTCATGACCTTTTGGTCATAAAAATGTCATACTCAACCAACTCGGCTACCCCTTGGGGGCTTATATTCGCCTCTTATATATACTATATATTTTAAAATATTTAATTTAAAAAAAATATAAATAATAAACTAGTTTGTTTTATTTTTAGGACATTAATCTTTTCAGGTACGAGAAAAAACACAATCCGGAAAGGCCGATTTACCAGCGTCAAATCGCCAACGAGATTATCACACTCGACAATGAATGGCATCGACGTCAATTTGAATTCGATGGTTTTCGGAAGGAATGCAACAAGCTTAACAAACAGATCTACCAGCTTAAGAATGCGGGTCAAAGTGCAACTAATGTAATTAAACAGACAATGAAGAACAAACAGGACTCATCAGAAAAAGAAGCTGAAGTCTCTGGGAGGCTTATGCTGCTTTGAAAGCTAAACTGGATACTGTTGGTAACCTTGTGCACGATTCAGTTCCAGTGAGCTACGATGAGGCAAAATATGTTGTGATTAGAACTTGGGGTGAGAAGCTAATGGCTCCACGAGGCTACAAGCTGAAAAATCAAGTTGATCTTGTTGAGATACTTGGTATTGCAGATATGGAAGAAGGTGCTGAGGTGGCTGGAAGTAGAGGCTTCTATCTTAAAGGAGACGGGAGTTGTCTTAACCGAGCACTAATCTGTTTTGGTCTTGATTTCATGGAGAGGAGAGGGTAGAGTTGCACAATCCGTTCTTCATGAGAAAAGAGATAATGGCCAAGTGTGCTCAACTAGCACAGTTTGATGAAGAACTTTACAAGGTGACTGGCAAAGGGGATGACAAGTATCTTATCGCTACCGCAGAACAACCACTTTATGTGTACCATATAGATAAGTGGATCCAGCTGATGAGGGAAGGATTATTGTGATTATTGTCTCACATAGTCGAATAGAGGGAAATGGAAGAAGATGAACGTAAATCTCAATTAGGCAAGCAATGAAGTAAGAAAGCGTATCGATAAGATTCGAGACCGACCAGAGTGTTGGATCCGAGGGTCAACTAAGAAGTACAAGAACACCAAGCAAAACAGGGCACCATAACTAAAAACCAACCACTACGATTGACGATAGCAAAGATCGTGACAGAGCAGAGCTCCTTCATCATAAGCCTCATATAAGAATAATAACAAGGTCTACATGCAAGCTTCGAGCGGAGCACAGCTCCCTAGTAGAGCAGGGCTCCTCTACAGATTCAGGCTCCTTTGCAGATCGGCGTTGCTCATGGAGTCGAACTTCTCCGCTGAGAAAAGCTTCATCATAATACAGCTCGGATCAATAATCTCACCATTAACGAGCAGAGCAGGCCCGACTGAGCTGAGGTGATAGTAACGGAAAGTGCAATCAAGGAGATCAATTCAAACTTCGAAGGTTTAATGAGTCAGGAATTGTTAATGATAGAAGACCATATTGATTGCCGTGAATTTAGGACTTACGTCATAAATGATAGTCTGGCCTTTTGAATAGAATCGATGAGTATTAGCTAAGTGAAAGCAATGTATAAAAGGGGGCTAACCCTAAAAAATTGTATCTTCTTTTTCGGGAGAAAAACATAATACTAGTAAAAATCTTTTTCTGTCATAATTTGTTATTATTTTCCTATAACAAATTGGAGGTATTCCGAGAATGTGAAGTCATGGTTATGACAAGGTTAGGAGTCGAAAGAGATACGCAGGAATCAATCGAAGCAGCAGACCGGCGAAGAATGGTGACTGACCACCCGTGGAGGGGTTTGATCAGCTTTCAACTGTGAATGTAACCGTTGATAGGTCGGCCGTGGTGATGCCGGTGGAAGCTATTCCCCAAACGGGACCGGAGCTTTCTCCACGCATGCCTGCGGTCGTTTTGAACCCAGCCTTGCACGATGTCGAAATCGAAGACGCCATGGCCAGGACGACAATTCAGCGACTCGAGCAGCATATTCAACATTTCCAGCACGAACAACTCAAGGTAGCATGCGAGCGTGATGTCAGAGAGCAGGCTATACACGCAACTATCAACGACTTGAACGGCGCGATGAAAGAATTCAAAGCTAAAGCTCCAGCCACATCTGCACGCATCATCGAGCTAGAGCAGACGATGGTCTCTCTAACCACAGAGATCGGTCTTCCAAACGCGTGGGCAGACAAGAAGGAGAAGGAGAAAGTGGAAGCAATAGAAATTCAAAAGAGCGTAGCCATCGTCAAGAGGGGGAAATCCGGCCGCCAAAGAAAGCAAATGAGGTAGAGGTAGTTCAATATGATCAAGTGCAGCCTAAACTTTCAACGCACATCCTAAAATAATCGTCATTAGTTGAAAGGATCCTTGAAGTTCAGCTCCCTTGCAAATTTGGCTCCTTCAGAATGGAGGCTTATGGCGGAACATGAGATTTGAAACGAAATTTAGGGAAATTCCGCAATATGATAATGTCCTTTAATCCCGATGGCGCCATGCTTTGTCGAGCATTGTCCATGACTCTCAAAGGTAACGTAATGAACTGGTTTAGTAGCTTGCTTAAAGCATCGATTCATGACTTTGCAGGTTTGTGGCGCGCCTTTAGTGAAATATTTGTATGAAATAGAGAGCTCAGACAAGAACGCGACTTTATAATAGACCTCTAC
The DNA here is from genome assembly GCA_036936605.1 of Limnanthes douglasii subsp. nivea. Lineage (NCBI taxonomy): Eukaryota > Viridiplantae > Streptophyta > Magnoliopsida > Brassicales > Limnanthaceae > Limnanthes > Limnanthes douglasii. The sequence continues at coordinate 129,760,680 of JAUPFV010000003.1, read as the reverse complement.
CAAAAGAAAGGTGAACCTATGAAAAGTTATATCCGACACTCCGTCCACTGCATGAATGGCCTACCTGATCTGGCTGAAAACATGGTTGTGGATTTGCTTAAGAAAGGTTTGGATCGACAAGAAGAGCTTTATGCCGACCTGATTCGTTTCCTTACTGAAAATATGGAGGACCTATTAGCTCAAACAGATACGTTCATATGAGTTGATGATGCCAGAAAGGGAGACTCTCCGGAGAGAGCTGCTTATGAACCAAGAGAGGGGCAAGTTGACCGCAAACGGGCGGAGGAAGGTCCTCGTCGGGATTATTTGTGATGCACCACTCATTCAGACAATCCCTCTCGGTGTTTCACCCCGTTAACCGAATCAATTTCAGTGATTTACAATCAAACAAAGAGAAGAACAAGGTATCAGCCTCCTAAGACGAATAGTGAACCCAGCTACAAGCGTTCCAACAGATATTTCTGTGCTTATCACAACGATCACAGCCATCCTACGATGAATGTTGGCAACTAAAGGAAGAAATTCAGAGGTTGATCGACAGCGAGGAGTTCCTTCAATTTATAAAGAGACGGGATCAATCTCTCTGGTCAGAGCACCGAGAGGAAATCCGACAAATACAAGAGGACAAGCCAAATGAAGATAAGGGCGCCGACAAGGGAAAATAACAGTGGTTATTTACAATCATGGGGGGATTTTCGGATATAATTGAGCATGAGAAAAGAGAAAACAACAACAAGCTAAACCTGACGACCACAATCATGGGGGGATTTTCGGATATAACTGAGTTTGTAAAATGAATAATGGAGATTCTAATTTAGCAAAGTTAATTTAATATTTTTTTTATTAAAATAGATTAGATTTGTAGATGGACGGTTTAATGGATTGTGTTATTAGAATATAGATTAAGAGAGCATGTGTTAATTTTATTTTATTTTACTGCTGTCACATCAGCGATCCACGTAAGACGCTGATGTAGCTGGTCAAATGGCATTTATGGCAGAAATTATGGGCTGAGGTCAATAAGAACTTGTTTGTTCCGCTTTTTGAAACACGGGGGACCAGTTTTTTACAGCAACAAAGGAAAATGACTAACTTGTTACAAGTTAAAAACAAGAGGGACCAATGGTGTTTTTTATCCTGCTAAGAAAACCGATATGTGTGGCTATTTAGCTTTTCTAAAAGTGCTCGAGTCCAAATTCGCCCAAGTAATTTATGAGCAGGTATCTCGGTTAGACAATTTGGACGCTGACTCCCTTTCCAAATTAGCGACGCTCGGGGAGCACCCACTAATTTTACTACAGCAGTTACCTACAACAGAAACTTTGCACCCGCGCGACGAGATCTGCGTCATCGCCCCAGATAGACTAGCGTGAACCATATCTCCACTATCTTTAGTCTGGTGTTCTACTGAGTGACAAGGCAACTGCTCGTGCTCTTTAGTTAAAAGCCACACGTTATTGTATACTGGACGGTGTCCTGTACATAAAAAGTTCTACTTAGCCTATGCTCTGATGTGTGGGTTCAGCTGAAGCTACGTCGATTCTAGAAGAACTAAACTCGGGGGAGGCCGGAGCCCATTGCGGATATCGTAGCTTAATTCGTCGCTTCTTGCTAGCTGGTTACTGCTGGCCAGCTTTGGTGGCCGACACGGAAAAATTGGTCCAACAGTGTAACAAATGTCAGCAGTTTGAAAACCTTAAACATTTGTCGAGTGTGCATGCATTTCCTGTCCCTTCCCTTTTGGATAAGTGGGGCATCGACCTTGTAGGACCGCTCCCAATGGTGACAGGAAAACGAAATTTTTTGGTAGTGGCTGTTGATTATTTTACCAAGTGGGTGGAGGCCAAAGCTCTCTCAAGAACCAAGGCGGCAGACATCTGTGATTTCCTTTTACAACAAATACTATATTGTTTTGGCATACCTCGTATCCCCATGAAAGATAACAGGCCATAGTTCCAGAATTGAGTGATGAACACGTTCAGTAAACGTTTTTCCAACATCCAACACTTCTACACGCCCTATTACCCGCAGACGATTGGGCAGGTGGAGGTTACAAACAGTACTATTTTTGGAGGGCCTCAAGAAAAAAATTGAGGGGGCTAAAGGAAAGTGGATAGACAGATTACCCAAGGTGTTATGGGCATACCGAACGACACCGCGATCTGCAACGGGTGGAACCCATTTCTCATTGGTTTATGACAATGAAGCAGTCGTCCCCGCAGAAATAATCATCCCAAATTACTGAATCAGCAATTACGGGGAGGAGACAAATACTTCAGTTCAAGTAGTCAGTATCGATCTCATTGAAAAACGGCGCGATCAGGCTCAGGTCCGAGCATAGCACTACCGAAGTCTGATGCGGGGACGCTTTACTGCACGATTAGGACCCCCCCACTTTCCAAATGGGCGACAAAGTGATGAAAATGTATTCTTGGGATCATGTGACAAAGCATCAGGCAAGCTAGGACCCAACTTGGAAGGGTCATTTAAAATCATCTTGAAAGGACATAGTAGAGCATACCGCCTTGCCAATAGCATGGGCAATGCCCTGAGGAACCCTTGGAATATTCATAATCTAAAGTTATATCGTCATGATATGTAGTTATTTCGATGCGCTCTTTTTCCTTACTGATGGCGCAGGAAGGTTTTTTAAAGAGGTATGAGACTAATTATTTTCTATCAATAATTTTTTTTGTTTTCACCAATGTGTATGTCTTTACTTTTACTCAATCATTACCCTAGCGAAGAAATTCCTAGACCACGCCTACGAGCTATGCAAAGAGCTTAATGTTACGTCTAAGGGCTACATAGTGTGAACTGAATAAGTGTAAAGCTCTCCTCAGGGCCACGCAATTAGATTTAAATGACCTTGCCGCAAATGGGCTACGGCCACACTTATGGGCTACGCAAAGCAATCTGATCTCGGATCAAGCCTTTGAAAAGGCCACGCAATAGGATCTGATTGACCTCGCCGCGAAATGGGATATAAGACTACCCATAGCAGCGTGTAGTTGATACACGCTGGCTGAAAAAGATGGATTGGGGTTCAAAAGATGAACCCCAATTCATCTTTCAAAGGGCAAATTGCAGCATGCCATTTGGCATGCTGCAGTTGTACTTTTTTTTAGAAAAATGTTTTTTTAAAAGAAATGGTTGGTCAAAAAATTAAAAAAGTATACCATTATTTTTGATTTTTCGATATCTACGAGTAGAGACTTGGTTTGTTTGATTCTGACACCGAATTTTTTTGAATTTTTTATTTATTTAGTATTTTCAAAATGATTTTTGGAATATTTTTGTAAGTTAAAAAAATAAATAAATTATACCATGCTTTATAATTTCTTGAGATCTATAAATTGTACTTTAAGTTTTTTTTATTAAGTATTTCCGAAACAATTTTCGGAATATTTTTGTAAGTTAAAATAAATAAATTATACCATGATTTATAATTTCTTGAGATTTATAAATAGAGACTTGGTTTGTTTGATTCAGACAATAATATATTTTATTAAATTTGTAATTATTTATTCTATTAAAAGTTGAAGCTTTTTCGGAAATCAAACCAATTTTATTTTTAAATTTGATTTTTAAATATACTATATATTATGTATTATATTTTTAATTATTTCAATTTTATAGTTTTTATTTGTAAACAAAATATATTATGTTAATTTACAAAAAATATTTATTTTAATATATATAATTTTAATGTAAATATATAGTAAATAATAAGAAAGATAAATAAAAATATATGGTAGGATATTGTGGGGTATTGTGGGGTATGCTGAAAGATGAAATATGCACTGCTGCATCGAGTTGGAATTTTTGGAGAATTATTTGGGGATTATGCTGATATGGCGCGCTTTTGGGAGATGAAATATGCCCACTGCTGTGGATGGTCTCATGGACTTACGCAAAAAGCGTACTAACGTTCGACCGGGTAAAGAATCTCCTTGATTTAAACATTTAAAACACACATCTTCCCCAATGAAACTTCCATACAAAGACAATTCTAAAATTCTACGAATTTATAAAGCAAACATCAGTTTTTATGATACAAATCGTCAAAATGTGCCTTAATGTTTTGCCCATAAAAATATAGGTTATACAAATTAAATATCCCGCCTTTCAGTCGTATTTTCGGTCACCACGTCCTTTGAGCACTCCGCGCCCACCTGCGCGTCATGAATCACCATTTCCGCGGTCAGCAACATCGGCACTAAACTTCTCTCAGGACGATCTTTACGAGCAGGGAGCGTCCCAGCCTTTGTGAGCTGCTGTTATCCAGTCTCTATTTTCTCAAGGGAACCAAGTTTCATCCCTGGGTTCAAAGTTACTAGCTCTTTTATAACCTCATTCACCTTCTGCGACACCATGGACATGGCTACTTCCATGACATGGGCTTCTCGTTTGTCTAAATCTACGCATGCCTTCCTTTATAATTTCTCACGCTCGCGCACTATATTGGATTTAATATCTCTCAACGCAGTGGTTAACCGACCGTTCCCGAAAGTCAGAGCAGCAGTGCACTCCGCCTGATCTTGTACCCTCTTTACCTGAGCCACGTGTTGCTCTGTATCATTACTATGTCATTCTTTTTTACTAACTCGTTATTTTGAACGAGCAATGTGGCATTACCAGCAGCCAACTCTTTGCACGCCGATTCGCCGACCTTCAATGGATTTTGTACTGAAGTCAACTTTTGGCGTAAGCCTTTATGCTCCTCCAAAGCTTCATCCTTCTTCACTTTGGTAGATCCATAGGCATTCTTAAACCGCGCCAGCTAGGTCGTTAGCCCTTTCACTGACCCAAAAAAAATTGGCTCTAGCCTCCACTTCTCCATAACTACATAATCTGATTTGGACATCCTCTGATAAGACATCACCACTGAATTATGATGCATCTGCATAGCCAAGCACGCAAAACATGAGAGGGTTTATGTACTATAGCAATTTTACATAAAGAAATACTTATCTCATCACACTTAACTCAATGGCTAGCTCTACTTGCCTTTGTAGAATTTCACTCATCGGCAAATGGTCAAACAACGAAAGCTCTGGTAGATGTTTCAGTTTCTCAAACATAAACATTGAAGGCGACGACATCATGACTCCAGGAGGTAGGAACTCCTCTGCGGAGGCCCCAAACTTTGGTATTTTCTCCTCATTTCCTTCCACAACAACAGATTTAGGATCACCACGTTGACAGTGGCCGAGCCGGACACTACCTCTTGTAATACTGAGCTCAAACATCAACTTGTGTGGTCTTCACAAAGTGCTCCATCCTTTTCGCTATCTCGTCTGAGATCTGCTTCTTTGGCTTCCTTTGCCTTTCTCAAAATCCTTGTTTGAAGGAGCCTCTGCACGACCGTCATCCAAAACTATTACTTTAGCGACCTTACCATCTTCCTTTTCTGCATTCGACATCACAACCATTTCCTCTTGTTTTTCCTTCCTGCGGGCACAATCAATCTCTTTGTCGTCTACTAACTGCAGCCTCCTACCTAATAGTGGAACCGCATCAACCACCACTCGTGCTTTCTTTTATAAGGGAGACACATGGTCCTCCACATTCTCCTCATCATCTCGAACTAAACTAGTCTGGTCGTTCTCTAATTCAACTTGGGGGGAGCATCATCCCTAGCTCTTTGGTTCACCTCCTCCGCCTCGCGAGCTGTGCTCGATTCGTTCTCGTTTTCCTGCTGACAGGACATGAATGATGAGCTCTCCGCTTCTTTTGCCCTATAATTTTGGCGAACCGCCAGCCACACCCTGGCTGTATTTCGATCATTGTACCTATGTTCTATTAATGCGTGCAAACGTTCAGTAGTTGCCTCTACTCCGCTTCCTTCCATTGTCAGCTTACCGTCTTTCGCGATTAGTAACCTTGGAATAGGCCACAACTCTGCCTGCAAATAGTTGGTCTGCATGAACAACCGATCAGGTTCTTGAAGCCACATCCCGCTAGCTAGATTAGCAACTTGAATAAGGGGATTTTTTTCTCCCTCCGCTAAGCCTTCCTTACCACACGCTAAGTTCAGGAGTAACCTTCTTACACTTAACCTTCCATCGTCGTTCCAATTATAGATTCATCAAGGCATTCTCATGTTCCCAGTTCCCCGATACAAAGATAGAAGAATTCTTCCAGTTTTTGTCCGAGTTGGGGAGCTCGACTATCTTTCGACACCCATCCAATTGTATATATAAGAACAGGGATTTCACTAACTTGGTCACATCCACTACAACCAATAAATCAGCTAATCATATTGAGATGCCTAAGAGTCTTGCGCTCACCACTATGCTAAGTAATAATCTCCACCCATTAACAGCCAATTGGGTAGGGCATAAACCTATGAAGCTAAATAAATCTTTTATATGCAATGATAGGGGTAATCTGAATGCCCATTCAAATACAGTTGTTTAAAGACAAGTCTCATTCTCTTTTTCCTGATATGGGTGTTTACCAACCTCTGGGACCCTAATAGTTACATCGATCGAAATCCCATATCTAGCCCTAAAACTCAACAATCCTGGTTCATCCAAATACCCATACTTTGGTTGCTAGTCGATCGAAATAGCATTTTAAATCCAAAGGATCTTCAAACTCCATTTCCACGGCCTTCGTAGAATTCTCAGGCCTATTTGCTACCTTTTTCTGGGCCATATTGACTGCAATGAGCCAAATGAATAGGTAAGTTCAAAGCATTTGGGTTAGTACTTCAGGAACAAGCATGATAGCCAACCCAGTGGCGTCTCCCAAAGGAATTCATTTAGGTTTCAAAGTCATACAACTTTGTAACTATGGTCCTCGTTAACAAGTGTTACGAAAAATGAATAAAGAGGAAGACAGGTTCAAAGGAGAAATCGGATTACCTTTTTTGAAACGCAGCTTGGACGAGAGAGTAAGATTTTGATTCTTTTACCTGTAGAGGTTTCTCTATAAACAAATGGAATGGTATTTCCCTTCGTTATTGAGTTACTTGTTCCAAACCGACCAGAATGTTGGAGCCGAGGGTCAACTAAGAAATACAAAAACACCGAACAAAACAGGGTACTATAACTAAAGATCAACCACTACGATCGAAGATAGCAAAAATTGTGACAAAGAAGAGCTCCTTCATCGTAAGCTTGACATTAGCAAACTAACCAGAAAAAAAATAGTGTTGAGATACCAAAAAAAATGTTACGGCTATACATGACCAACAAAAGTTTAATGCCATTCAAAACCAAGCTGGCAAAACCAAATGCAAGAAATCAAAGTACTACTAAACTTAACTTTTCCTTGAGATTTTAAATTTTTGGCTACAGACTTTAGGTTGTTGTTCTCTGGATTCACTATTCCAGATTTATACCTTTATGAATAATTCTCGTTTTATATCCTATCGGTTGATTCTTAGAATTTTTTTTTAATATATTCATATTACATATATACCTATTATTAAAAAAAATTATTAATATGTTAGAAATATTAAAAGTATATTTATAATATTCAATTCATGTAAAATATATATAAATATACTAAAATATTTAATAGGAATATTAAATTATATTAAAATATTCCATCGAAAATATTTTCACTTAAAATGAATCTTCAAATATATTTGAAAAGTGTTTGAATACGTACCAAACTATCTTCAAAATATATTCTAAATATATTGACAAATTTTTAGTTAAAAGTATTTTAGGGCTAAAAATCATTGTTAGTCTTCCATGTTTACATCTTGTATTAAACTAGTCTTTCATCTTCACTTTTGTCTCCCATTCACCGCCTTCATTTGAGAAATTTGTACAATGAGTCCTCCCGCACATTCTAAGGGACCAAAAGTGACACAAAACTTGGGATTTGGGAACCAAAAGTGATACACAACGTAGGTTTTGGGTGCCACGTGTCAGTTTTTAAATGGTTTACATGTGCGGGAGGACTAATCGTACAAATTTCTCAAACAAAGGGGATGGGTGGGAGACAAAAGTGAAGGTGAGGGAATAGTTTAATACAAGGGGTAAACATGAAGGACTAACAATGATTTTTAGTCGTATATTAGTTTCCTACATATATGCTAAATATTTAAAATAATATAATTTGGAATGTTCCTATTATTGAAATTAAATCATTTATATATTCATATATATATATATATATATATATATAATGTTTATATTCTTAAAAATAAATTATTATCATATTGATATCAATCATAAAAAATAGAAAACTTATATGTTCGTGTAGTTTTTCAGGAATAATATGGATAAAAATTAGATAAATCTTTCAAATAAGCCATGTTCGTGACTAAAGGTCACGCGTTCGAGTCCCTTTACAAACACTTTCTTAGCTGAGCCTGTCACCTTGTGTGGTTTACTTTCTGACATTGGTTTGCATGCTATTGCGTGAGGCTAATGGTTTGCACTCGTTGAGTAGCGGCTCCGGATTCCCTCCGAAAAAAACGTCATAGTGCATATGTTGACGGGATAATCGAGTTTATTATATTTGCAAAACGAAATGCCGTTATTAATAATAATAAAATTTGGTTTCCATGTAAAAAGTGTAACAACTATGTTGAACACTATTTTGAAGTTGTTGAATCTCACTTGACAACAAATGAGATGACCTATGGTTGTACACAATGGATTCATCATAGTGAAACATTTGGTAATTCTTTTACCTCATCCTATTTGAATCATACCTATAAAAGTGTGGAAAACTTAAATTTGAACAAAGCAATAATGGATATGATAAATTATGTGTATCCATATCAATTAATGTTTGATGCTAGAAGAAATATTCTAATTTTCCAATATTAGATAAAGATAGCAGCAAGTATGAAAAACTATCGAACCACGCAGAACAAAAACTATATCATTATCATGAAGAATTTTCAGTTCTTAAAGCGGTTGTAAAGTTGTTGTATGAAAAAGTTACTTATAGAATGTCAAACAAATTGTTTTGACTATTTTATAGGATTATCCAAAAAAATTATATCTGAATGAAACCTACTACCATGCAACCATTATAAAGCGCGTAAAATGTTAAAATATATCGAGATGGATATGAAAAAATGTATACATGCCAACATAATTGTTGTTTATTTTACAAGGAAAATAAAAATCTAAAAGAATGTCCAGTGTGCATGACACCACGATATAAGCATGTATCTCAAGGTAAAGATAAGAAAAGAGTTCTGAATAAGATTTTGCAATATTTTCTGTTAAAGCCAAGATTGATGTGTTTGTACATGTAAAGACATACAGCTAAACAAATGAGATTACACCAAAACAAACGCGTCTCTGGTGGAATTTTAAGACATCTAGCAGATGGTGAAGCATGGAAGACTTTTAATATGACTTATTCTTGATTTGCAATAGAATCTCGTAATGTTACGATATGACTTGGAACCAATGGATTTAATCCATTTGGAAATCAAAGCACATTGTATAGCACTTGGAGAATAGTCATGGTGCCTTATAGCTTATCTTAATGGATGTGTATGAAAAAAGAATTCACTATAATGATTTTATTGATTCCAGAACCACAATTACCTTGGAGTATATGTTCAACCTTTGATCAATGAGCTTAAAAACTTGTGGGAGAATGTAGTATAAACTTATGATAGATCTACTAACATATCATTTACCATGAAATCAGCTCTCATGTGGACAATAAGTAATTTTCCCACATATAAATTTTTATCATCATGATCTGCCAAAGGTTATCAAGAATATCAAGTTTGTCAGTGATGTTACTTCAGGGTTTCATGGTGGTAAAGTTTGTTACATAGGCCATTGTTGTTGGTTACATGATTTACATGAATGGCATGCAGATAAAACAATAAATGGTGAAGAAGAAAGAAATGATAAACCGATCAATTGGTCAAGTGATAAGATATTAGAATATATAAATCAATTGAATTTTGGTCAAATTGGTAATCACCCAAGTAATAAACAAAGAAAACATCCAAGGCCAACTTCTCATATGGACCAGACATGTAAAAGTATTATTTTTTAGCTTAGAGTATTGGTCAAAGTTAAAGATTAGACATAATCTCGATGTAATTCATATAGAAACAAAATGTGTGAGATAGTATAGTTCGGACAATGCTTAACATTGAAGGTAAAACAAAAAAAAAACATGTTTAAAGCTCATTAAGATCTAGGACGGATGAATATATGAAAACAATTACGGTTGACTAAAGTATGAGATAAATGGGAAAAAGATATTTATCATATACATTAAACCAAATAATAAGAAAACATTTCTTAATTGGTAAAAAATGATTCGATATACGTATGGTTACACCGCGAAGATGATAGGAAACTTGTAGGAACAAAGAGTTATGATTTGCATGTATTACCGCAATAAAGTTTTTTCGGTTGGTATTCAACCTTATTTGTAAATAGATATAGTTGAGACTATAGTAGCATTGTCACGATTTTATTTCTCAAACTTGCGCGAGAGAATTGAAGAAATAAGATGTATAAAAATGTTATAGTTATCATTTTTTTGTAGATTATAGAGAATTTTACCATCGTCATTTTTTGATATAACACCACATCTTATGATATATTTAGCAAAATAGGAATTGTTAGTTGGACCAGTGCAATTTCGATGGATGTACCAGATTGAAAGGTAATAACACGTATTTTAAACTATGAATAAATTTTGTTAATATTGTCAATTTTATACAAATTACTTGGGATATATAAAAATTACGTAACAAATAGAGCAAGACAAGAAGGATTCATTGCAGAAGCATATAGAACTAACGAGTCTCTTACATACTGCGAGATGTATATTAATGCTTCAGAATATGAAAGTTTTGGATACATGGAAATGATGATATTGGTTTTCATTTGGTATTCTTTGATGTTGCAAAGCCTTTCGGTATTCATCCTGCTACGGTAAATTTTTATGATGCTCAATTAATGAAAACTCACTAGAATGTTCTTCAAAATTATGATGAAATCAAAGACTTGTTATCAGGTCAAAGATGCGAATTTACTTGACTATTTATATGAAAAACACTATGAAACATTTCCTATTTGGGTTATTACTCACGTAAGTATCCCTCATATGAATAAAAAAACTATGTTAGTGCAATTGAATAATTTTAATAAAAAATGGTATTATTTGTAAGTGCAATCAGTTCGCTTGTAAAATAGTGCAGACTACAATGATGGTTTATATTCTCTTGCTATTGGCCCAGTTTGTTCTCAGATGGCTACCTGATGTATTTTAAATAGTGATATCAATTTTTTAATTTCAGAATGGGGTGATAGAAGAACAACTTAAAATAGTGGTGTTATGGTAATTACTTATGTCAGATCGAATGAAATTATTTTGTACGGAAAGTTACAAATTGTAACTAGTCTAGTCTAAAAATATTTTAGAACATCACATTTATTTGATTTGATACAAAGATAAAAGAGGACTAAGGATTCATATTAGTTAACGCAAGTAGACGAATTCTGAAGATGATTGATTATTATTGCTTTCCTGGCAAAATAATTTTTAATATACCATACTCTAAATTAGGTGATGATTGGATGATCGTTTGAAATATGCATCATCGAAACATATGGAAATTACATATTCAAGAAAATGACGGTGCGAGTGATAATGAGACAGATCCAGTTTCATACCAAGAGGATTCGTCTATATCCATATTAATCATATGTAAATTTAGAGACAATGTCAATACTATAGAGCCTTTTGTTTTTAATGATGTTCTTAGTGTGTATATTCCAACTAACGAGGTAAGTATCGATTTTTCTCGTTATAATCTACAATATCACCCACTTAATTAGGAAATTTTTTACAATTTTTTTGATTCAAATGATGAATATATATATATGGTAGCAACTCTGAAGATAAGAAAGAGCTAGTAAATAAAGTTCTTTTATGTTTTGTGAGGAATAATTATATTAAAGTTTTTATTTAGGTTAAGCTATATCTCGACCTTTTTTATATAGATCTCTCATTGTTAGATTTTTTCTTGTTTTGTAGGATCTGTTCTATTTTTTAGACCTTTTCACTATTTAGAAAAATAAATAAATATTATTTTGTTATATCTCTCGTTATAATCCACTAGTAGTAATTAAAATAATTAAATTTGCAACACAATTTCTCTAAAAATAAAATCACCAGCTTTATATGTTTTTTATACATTTGTACATATACAAAGACGTTTTAGAAAGAAAATAAAATTTGACATTTTGGTAATAAAAAGGGAAAATATGTGTGAATCATTGGTTAGATGCGAATTATGAATCATTTGTTAACTTCAAACATGGAATCATGTGTTAAATCTGGACTAAGAATCATGGTTAAATGAAAAATAAGAATCATGCGGTAAATCCGATTTGAAAATAAATTGTGGAATGTGAACTGTAAATAATGGATTAAATGTGAACTTAGAATCATGTGTTAAATCTAAACTAAGGATCATGTGTTAAATCTGAACTGAGTATCATAGGTTAAACACGAATCACGAAACACGTCTTAAATATAAAATGAGAATCATTGGTTAAATACGAACTAATAATTCAGGGTTAAATGTGAATCGTGGATTATTTGTTATATCTAAACTGAAAATCATGGGTTAAACAAAAATAACGAATCAAGCATTAAATACGAACCAATAATCAAATGTTAAATGTAAATTGAGAATTATGTGTTAAATCTGAACTAAGAATCAAAAGTAAGTTTTAAATCGCAAATAATGGGTTATATGTGAACTAAGAAACATTCATTAAATCTGAATTCAGAATCATATGTTAATCCAGAACTGCGTATCATAGCTTAAACGTGAATCATGAATCAAATATTAAATTTGAACTGAAAACCAAGGATTAAATGTGAATCGTGAATAGTGAGTTAGACACGAACTATGAATCATTTCATAAATCCGAATTAATAATTTGGTTTAAATGTGACTCGTGAATCATGCGTTAAATATAAATCATAAATCATATGTTAATTTAAACTGATAATTGTGTGTTAAATTCGAACCTAGAATCATGTGTTACATGTGAATTGAGAATCAAGGGTTATATATGAATCATTAATCACGAGTTACATGTTAATCACATATCATTTGATAAATCTAAAATGAGAATCATATGTTAAATACGAATCAAAAGTCATGTGTTAAGTCTGAATAGAGAATATAGGTTTAAATCTGATTTGAGTATCATTTGTTAAATGTGAATCGCGAATCAAGTATTAAATCCAAACTTATAATCAAAGGTTATATACAAACTGAGAGTCGTGTATGAAATTCAAACTGAGAATCGTGTGTAAAATTCAAACTGAGAATTATTGGACAAATACGAATTGAAAATCATATATAAAATCTGAACTGAGAACCATGTATTAAATCTGAACTGAGAATTATTGCTTAAACGTGAATCAGGATTCCTTTATTAAATCCAAATTGAGAATCAATGGTTAAATCAAAACCTTGTTCATGTTTTAGATCTAAACTTGGAATAATTTGTTAGATATGAAATGAGACTCGTGTGTTAAATCCGAACTGAGACCCATGTGTTAAATCTGAACCAAGAATCAAGGGTTGAACACAAATGAGGAACAATTGCTTAAATGTAAACCGTGAATCAATGCTAGAATGTGAATCGTTATTAATGGGTTAAACGCGAATCGTGAATCAAATGTTAAATCTATATTGAGAATCAAGGGTTAAATACGAAACGAGAATCGTGTGTGAAATCCAAACTGAGAATCATAAATATATGCAAACTAAGAATTATGAGTTGAATTAAACTAATAATCATGTTTATTATAGAGCATAGTTACATGTGTTAAATATGAACTAAGTGCCTTGGGTTAAACTTGAATCGTTAATCATTTATTAAATATAAAGTGAGAATCAATGATTAAATGCGAACTAAAAAACATTACAAACTCAGAAACAAGGGTTAAATACAAAATGAGAATCGTATGTTAAATACGAACTAGGAATCAATGATTAAATACGAAGTGAGAACCACGTGTTAAATTTGATTTAAGTAGGGGTGAGCAAAAACCGAAAAAAAAAATCCAACCAACCGACCGAACCAAACCGAAATGGATCGGTTTGGTCGGTTTAAAAATAATAAAACTTGGTTTCGGTTTTTATTTTTCAAACCGAATTAAATTCGGTTGGTTTTTTGTTATACCGATTTTGAAACCGAGTCAAACTGAACGGACCGAATCCGAAATATATTTTTATATAACCTTCATACCATCTCTACAACTTAGATATGATTTTCCCTGGTAGTCTAAGAAGATGACTTAAATTTCTCGTATATGTTTTGTGGTTAGGTTTTCGAACCCCATATAATACTTATATTTTTTATTTTCTACAATGAGAAAGTTTACTATTTGGTACAACCCTATTTATTACCATTTTGTTTTATAAAATTCACTAGTTAGTATAGGAATATTTATTTCCATCTTTTTGGACAAATCCTATAATCCAACAAATCTCATTATTTATTACTTCAACGAAGGTTACCGTATTTTTTATCTTCGTAGTTTGCAATATTACAATTTTATTTTATTATATCAAAATTATAGCAATAAATTTTGTTATTATTTTATTATTATAAATATAAAAATAATAATAATTAATTTAACAAATTTATTATAACTTTTTAATTTTGATTTTTTTATAAAAAAATCAAAAAAATCACACCAAATCGAACTGCACGACACCGAACTAAACCACACCGCACCGAACCGTATTGATGTTCAAAACGAAAAACCGACCAGAACCGAAAAAATAAAAAAAACTGATATTATGTTAATAAATCGGTTTAATAATTTATAAAGAAAATTATTTTGATTAGGTTTAAATATTTGTAAAAAAGCCTACTGAACCAACCGAATCTCACCCCAAGATTTAAGAATAAATGATCGAATGCGAATTGCAAATAACGAGTTAACTAAATATTAAAAATCAAAGGTTAAATATGAACTAAGAATCATGTCTCAAATATGAACTAAGCATCATGAGTTAAACACATGTGTTGAATCCGAAATGAGAAACAAATGTTAAATAAAATCTAAGAATAAATGGTTAAATGCGATTTGAGAATCGTGTATGAAATCTAAACTAAAGTTCATGAGTTAAATACAAACTCAGAATCATGTATTAAATGAGAACTGAGAATCCTAAGTTAAATACAAATTGAGAATCATGGGTAAAATATGAAGTTAGAGTCATGGATTAAACACGAATAATATGTTAAGTCCAAATTGAGAATCAATAGTTAAATGCTTACCGAAATCATATGTTAAATATGAACAAAGAATTATGGGTTACATATGAACTGAAAATCAATGGCTAAATGTAAATTGATAATTAAGGGCTAAATCCGGACTGCGAATCAAGTTTTAAATTGAGAGTCATGTGTTAAATCTAAACTAAGAATCGATAGTTAAATGAAAACTGAGAATCATGGATTAAAGCTTAAATAAGAATAATAGGTCAAATGTGAATTAAGAATAAAGGGATATATAAAACTCATAATTATGGGTTAAATGCAAATCATGTGTTCAGTCCAAATTGAGATTAATGGTTAATTGTGATACGTCCAACCTCGCACTTGTGGGACTGGTTTTTGAAAGGAAAGTCGAAAATAGTTAACATCAAATTTGATTGCTAATAAAATACATGAAGACAAAATTTGATATTACAGTAAAAAATATATTTTTTGTCAAAATGGTTGTTTTAGGTACCTCGTATCATATTTTATGTATCTCGTATCTGATAAGGATATAAAATATTGAGGGCCTAAATGTTATAGAACTAAGGTTATATATCATAAATTGTATACTTGTTAGAAGACTTTTAGACTATTTCTAATATGGGGCTGTAACACAATTAACCCATCGGTGTAACTGAATCACTTATACAAGTCTTTACGTTCATAAATAAAGGCTAAGGCGGTAAATAAAATGAGGACATTTTTCATATGACTATTGCGATTCTTCTCTTTTACTTTCTCTTTCTACAATTCAGTTCCATTTTTCCTTACCTTCTTTCTCATGAATCATGATTTATACTTAACAAATTTACTTTCGGCAACGCTGCATGAAATTCGCAGAGCAACGTGATTGTCTATTACTCCTTGGTGTTTTTATTGCAGCTAAAATGTCTAGTCCGCACTGAGTTTGGGCACTTTGCACAGTGGCTTCCTTTTCTTCTTTGAGTGTCGTCTTAAGTGCAGTCATATCATTTATCTTTTTCTTTTCTTTTTCTCTTTTGTTTAGAAATTCTTGAAGAGATGAGTATTTTTTATGTTCCTCAGATATCTCCCTTGCATTTTTAGTTTTAAGATTATCTATCTCAGTCTGGTGAGAAGTCTTGAGCTCCTTTCTTTGTTGATCATGCACAAAGCGTAGATGATGTTTGAGGTGGATGGCTCATTTGATAAATACCGACCTGTCATCTTGGAACACTTAACATTGGTCCTCGATTTATTTGTCAAATATTTCTTTCATCATTTTCTCTACATCAACATCTTTTTAATATCCGACCATGTCGTTAGACAGGGTTTCCAAATTTTTGTGAAAATAATTTATTTATGTGCACAATGCTTTTGCTGTTGTTTCAAGATTCGAAAAGGGTTGCAGTATAAGTAAAACTTCTTCGGATGGCTCTTTGATAGGGATGAACATTTGATTATTTAAAGGAATAATAGCAGCAGATGAGAGAGCCAGAGAAAGATCTGAATTTAGCCTTTCAATTCGAACCAGAGCGTTAACATGACAACCAATTTGTCGAAGTTATTCTTGGATCTATTGGACCTTTGGATCCATATCATTGTAGAGGTTTTGAAGTTCATTTTCACTAATGGGATCATCAAGAAAGAAATTTTCTTCTCCTCGGTGATCTTCTACAGCAGCTTCTTTTTGATGATCTTCCTCAGAGGTTTCTCCTCGATGATCTTCTATTGCAGTTTCTTCAATTTTGATAAAAGGCACTTCTAAGACAACTTCTTCATAATGATTTTTCTGCTATCTTAGCAGGTGAATTTTTCGAAGTGCTATTTTTATTCTTCGAGCCAGTAGTTTTCTTTCTTTTTTAAGAAGTTTCAGCTTAGACTCCTTCTTTAATTGTAGGAAGGATATTTTCAGTTGTCTTCCATTTTGTCTTCTGCGGCTTTAGATTGTTTGAAGGGCTAGCACCAGATGTACTAGCTTTTTTTTCTTTTTCCCTTTCTCTTTTTTGTGGACAGATGGCTTTCAGATCTGTTTCAAATAGGTCAAGTAACCTTACCATCAGGTGCTACCAATCTTTTCACGACCAAATTTGGGTTTGGTGGCTCCATTAAATTTTTGAGGAGGTTAGCACCCAATGTGATCCTCCATAAATGGTTGTTGATAAAGTTTATTGGCATAAAAGTTGAGTGGAACCCATTGCCCCATTCATTTTCTGTCCAAGTCGCCAATTTGGAAAAACTATCTTTCGCATCCTTCTTGCGACCATTATACCTCTTCAAAATTTCTGAGTACAGTAGAAATACACGTGAAAAATTAAATATAGTTATACATAATAAAAGAAAAGATGAAAATATAAAATAACTTATTGTTGCGTGTTTAGATGAGGTTGGGTTTTTAAGGGTTCTCCTTCGATATCTCCTACTCATTCTCCGGAGCTCCAAATATGAAGGCAAATCTTTCCTTCCAAAATTTGTCAGCTTCGAGCAGATCGTCAATGATTTTGAGATCATCCACAAGTGTCAGATAGTAGAAGGGAATTATTGGTCCCTTCCAAAGCCTAGTCATAGCAATAAAGTATTTAATGGAGAGAAGGATTTGACTTAGTTTAGAAGCCATAATTACTGATAGAAGTGTGAACAATAGATTTGGTGTTACTTGTGTAGGGCACATGTCCAAGAGTTCGAAGTACCCCACTATCATCGGATCCAATAGGAACCAAAGACCCCAATTGACAATCTCAAGATAGACCACCAATTTATTTTCTCCACAATCAAGTAGAGTCTCCCCCTCTTTTGGTAGTCGAAGTGTAATATTATCTACCATTCCTCATTGATTTTTCAAACAACCATCTTGAGCCTCATTATAATAAATGTAAGGCATATTTTTTAGCGCCATGATATATTCGGGGAGGGGTGGTTTCAAGTTACACTCACAGAGACATCAACGTCATCGAGAATCTCAACTAGAGCTTTCTTTTTCTTTCTTTTTTCTCTCTAATGCTCCTTGTTTCAAAGTATCATCTTCAGTGTCACATGCAACACCATTTTCATTAGCCCCAACCTTTGAGTGAGTCTCTTCTGAATCAACCTCTTCCTCAAAAGCTCCGTCTATTAGCTAAGGAAGATTTGAGGTTAAGATTAGGTTTTCTTCTTGAGTATTCCAAGGAGTTTGTTGAGACTTTGTGATGGTCTTAACAATCTCCCTCGGGGGAGGAGATGTTGGTGTAGTATTTTTTGAAATATTTTCAACCTCAAGATCTCCCACAGCTATGAACACTTTCTTTTTAACCGAAGACTTCTTTGCGTAATTTTCGAGGTGGATTAGAGCTGATAGTGATGAAATTTTTTCAGCTCTACTCAGAATAGATGTGCTTTGAGTTACTTTACGATTCTTTCAAAAATATACAATTGTCGAACCAGAAGGTGTTGGAGAGGGATTTCAAGGTAGTAATTGAGATGGTGGTGATGATTGTTCAGGAGATTCTGGTAATGATTGTTTTCTAGGTTTGATGAACTTTGAAGCCCAGGGGAACTCTGATTAGGTTTGTAGTTACCGTAAATAGTGGTTTGAGTTGAGAACTTAGAAGAGTTGTCTATTACGCCCGTCGTCTTGTATTCAACAACCCTCGCATTGATACACAAGCAATTATAGATGCCAAAAAACGGATTTTTTAATAGTTGTGATTTTTTCATAAACTAAGATGAAGAAAAATCTTCAAATTAGTTCAAGAAATTTGAAGGTTGGCTGGGGAATATGAGTTTCTCGTTGAAGGTAGCCAAGAAATTGAGTTCTCGGGTGAAAGTAGTTATGGATTCTCTCAAGAAAATGTTGATTTCTCTCACTGAAAGGTATTTATGAAACACAGATAATGGGTGACAAAAGTATTTATAAAGGAAAGGAGAAAGAGAGAATGGTCAAAGAAGTGGAAGAGGTGGTGATGATTATTGGGTAGAAAGATGGAATATGAAATGGTTCCTTGTAAATAAATAATGTGACACCGTATGTGAGCTGAACTTGCTCAAGTGTCTCGTTATAGGCCATAATGGAGTCACTTCCATGATACTTTTTACAACCACCTTCTTGCTAAGGTCCTACTGAGCTAACAGTTCGTACTTGGCTTAACTGTTAATACTCGGCGACGACTGAGAAAAAAACTAAATAAATGGATTGTTATAATCTTATTATCGGTAAAAATCAAATTAATAAAATACTTATAACTATAAGGGTCAAACTCACATTGTGTTGAAAGTCTCGTGCAACTGGTACTTGGGAAACAGTAAGGCGCTCCTTTATGTTACAAACAAATGTTGGGCACGTTCGAAATGTTGGAGAGTTGATGTTCACTTTCTGATGCTTCGGTATAACTATGAGGCTTGTTTTTTTTAGAACTAGTATTGTTAGCAGATGTTTCTACACCATGAGTGGTCCATCGTCACCACCACCCATATTTTTTTCTCTAACGGCTTTGAACTTGCTATGCCGCAACAACCGTTGCGTATACTTGGAATATTGTCTTGCTTTGGCAGAAGGGAACCAATTCTGATTTCATTGGTACGCCCCTGTTTGTGAAGCTTTTTTCTCACCTTTTTTGCCTCAGCATCATCATTTCAGGATTTCGACCATGTCTCGTTCGTACTGCTTTGTTTATTACAACAAAAACCACAAATATTTAAGATATATCTAAAAAAACAAGCCAAAACATGAGAAAAAACATATGTCGCTGCCAATGTTAGCAAGATAGCCTGGTAGCGTAAACGTTGTACATTGGCAGTGGAAAATTACGTTGCGCAAAATGGGTTGAAGCAAGAACGACAAGATGGATGAATGACCTTTTAATGGGTCGATGCCATCACAACTAGTTTACAGTGGCAGCGATATATTATGATGTCAGTGTAAGGAGGTTGCGCTAGCAGTGAACCATTTGAAAGACTTACATGCATCTTGTCACTATTGGCACCAACTTCCTTACACCGGCAGTATAGTTCTTTGTTGTCGGTGTAATGCCTTTATGATGTCATCATATCTTCTAAACACCAAAATCAACGAGGAACAGGTTGGAAACCAAACAACTTATTCTTCCACAAAACCTCCAAAAATCTTACAAATCCTAACCGAAAACAACGTTTTAAAACACATGTAAACTAATATATTACTATGAACTCGATTATAACCCTAGATCTAAGTAATTTCACAAACAAAATGAAAATCTAGCAAAAATCAATACAAAACTAAAAAATCAAATCAAACCATTAAGCAGAAGATAACTTACTATTTTATTTTACCCATTAAATAAAAAAAAGGTATTTTTGTTGTTTGGATAAGAAATGAAATATTTTCTTGAATTTTTCTCATTGAATTTATTTGCGTGAAAGATTACGAGGTAGAATATGAAATTTGAGAGGAATAAAAATAGGATTAAATTTGGACTCTTAAAAATACCGCAACAATGCGTTGTGTATACTTGGAATGTTAGCTTCCTTTAACAGAAGAGGAACCAATTCTGATTTCGTTGGTACGCTACTATTTGGAAAGCTTTTTTCTCGTCTTTTTTGTTTGAGCATCATCATTTCGGACTTTCGACCGCCTCTCGTTCGTACGGTTTTTTTTACTACAACAAAAAAACAACAAATATTTAAGATATATCTAAAAAACAAACCAAATCATGAGAAAAAAACATGTCGCTGCCAATATTAGGAAGATAGCCTGATAGAGTAAAGGTTGTACATTGATAGTGACAAATTACATTGGGACAAAATGGATTGAAGCGACAACGACAAGATGGATGGCCTTTTAATGGGTTGATGCCATCATAGCTGGCTTCCAGTGGCAGCGATATATTACGATGTCAATGTAAGGAGGTTGCGCTAGTAGTGAACCATCTAAAAAACTTGCATGCATCTTGTCACTATTGGTTCTTCATTGTCGGTGTAATGCCTTTAATGTTGAAATCATATCTTCCAAACACCAAAAGCGACGACGAAGAGGTTGGAAACCGAACAGCCTGTTCTTCCAGCAAACCTAAAAAAACTTACAAACTCTAATCGAACCTCCAAAAAAAACTTACAAACTCTAACCCAAAACAACGTTCTAACAAAAATCAAACACGTGCAAACTAATATATTATTATGAACTCAATTATAACTCTAGATCTAAGTAATTTCACAAACCAAATAAAAATCTAGCAAAAATCAATACAAATTAAAAAATTAAATCACACCATTAAGCAGAAAATAACTTATTATTTTATTTTATCCATTAATTAAAAAAAAAACTTTTATTGTTTGGATAAGAAATGAAATATTTTTTTGAATTTTTCTAATTAAATTTATGTGGTTGAAAAATTACGAGGTAGAATATGGAATTTGAGAGGAATAGAAATAGGATTAAATTTGGACTTACTTAAAATACGGGAAAATTTAGTTTTTTTTAGTGATGGTGCTTTTAGAAGAAAACATAAAATAATTGCTTGGAGAATTAGAATAAATAAATTGTTTGGGAGAATTTGGACTTATTTTTTTTTTCGGAGGGAACCCGTAGCCGCTACTGAGAGTGTAATGAGTGCGCACAGGGTAAACCTTCAGTCTGACGCGATAGCCTGCAAACCAACGCAAGAAGGTAAACCACACAAGGTGACAGGCTCAGCCGAGAAAGCGTATGTAGAGGGACTCGAACTCATGACCTTTAGTCACAAGCATGCCATACTCAACCAACTCAGCTACCCCTTGGGGGCTGAATTTGAACTTACTTACATACATAAGTTAGTGCTTTTGTAATTAAAAATAGAATTTGTACTTACATAAGTTTAAAATAATAAATTCCTCAACTTAGTACTAACACACGTTTCAATTAAACTTAGTGCTTTTGTTTTGCATATCTATTTTCTCCATGAACTACTTCACTTTTCCTGTTTCTTTTTTCACTTTCCCTTTCTCTCCTATTTTTCTTCGCAACTTTCTCCATTTCTTGTCAATTAGTGTATGATTGCCTCCTTTCATCGATCATTTCTTACTTGAATTATACAATAACCGGTCCAACATTCTACCATTTTATTCCACCCATCTAGTTTCAATTGTAAGAAATACTCTACGGATTTCTTACTTAACTTATTGAACCATGAAATTAAATGATCCTGTAATAATACGGAATATATACTTACAGGATGTAGACATTCTTTGATCTTCAGATTTCTGACTTTAAGTGGATGATCCGTGATCCTTTGCTATGTTATCGATTCTTCTAAGAGATGACAACCAAAACACACTTTTGTAATTGATTCGAAGGAAAAATCAATTCATTTTTCTTAAAGGATTTTTCTCTCTGTATTTGATCTCGTGTCTTTTAAGAATGATAAACTCATTCTTATATAGAACTTAAGTGAGAAAAACGGTTCTTCTCTTATAACCGTTTGTAACTTCCAGACGGTTACTTAATGAAGAGCAGTCCTTATTAAATTGTCACCCTTAGGGACTATAACCCGGTATTATTTTGTTTTACAAAATAACCTCAAAACTTTACGTTTTGCTTAAGTTGTTTATTTCCGAATCCAATCCTTCACAGTATTCGAAATTAAACCTGGTATCTATACAATTACCTCCATGATACATATTTTATCTATTAGTTCGTTCTTTTCTTTATGATTACTTTTATTGGACTAATATTAACGATAGTTCGATACATCGATAAAACATGTGACGGTCCAACTTAATGGAGAAATTCCAACAATCTCCCACTTGGATCATCATATGCTACTATAGGATGCATCCACTTAATGAACGTTCTTAATTTCTATCGTCACATAGATAACCTTAACAATCCCGTAAATGACCATTAACGACATAGGACTAAAGTCATCATCAATGCATTTCAAGCCGCAAATAGATGCATCAGTAATCATGATATCGCAACAATCAACTACATGGATCTATCATGGTGCATAGCATAAGAATAAAATGAAATATAATCTTACATATCTATTCTTAACTAGTCCCACTTAATTGGAGGTCTACTTACAGTAGAGTACGAACAAACAAAGATAAGAGCACACTGAAAACTTATATATAAATATGTTTGCATTAATGACCTTAAGTTCGCGAATATCATAATACAAACAAATTTAATAGCTTAATACAAACTCCCACTGAAACTAACAATCCTCTAAGTACACAACACCCATGTTAATGGTGTGTTCAATAAAAACTTTAGGTACTAATGCTTTCGTAAGAGGATCTGCTAACATCGAGTTTGTCCTTATGTGCTCCACGCTGATTTGACCACTCTATACTCTCTCTTTAACAGACAGGAACTTGATATCTACATGTTTGGACTTAACCGAGCTCCTGTTACTGTTTGAATACTGAATTGCCGAGTTATTGTCACAATATAATCTAAAGGGTCTTTTTATCCCCTCTACGATTCGCAGTCCCGTGACAAAATTTCGCAGCCAAAGCGCCTGATTGGATGCCTCGAAACAAGCAACAAATTCCGCAGCGATAGTGGAAGATGCAATGAGTGTTTGTTTAACACTTTTCCATGATATTGCACCTCCTGCTAAAAGGAATATAATGCCTGAGGTTGAACGACGAGAATCCTCACATCCAGCAAAATCCGAGTCGGAATACCCTATGACCTCCAGTTTATCCGACTTCTTATATGTTAACATGTGATGTTTTGTTTGTTGCAAATACTGGAGAACTCTTTTGACTGCTTTCCAGTGTTCCATCCCCGGATTACTTACGTATCTCCCTAACACACCCACCATGAAAGCAATATCTTCCCGTGTACAAACTTGAGCATACATCAGACTTCCAACAGCCGAAGTATATGGAACCTTTTGCATTTCCTCAATCTCAAGTTTTGTCTTTGGGCATTGCTTCAGGCTAAACTTTTCACCTTTTGATATAGGGGTTTCCTTTCCTTTTCTGTTAGCCATCCCGTAACGTTGTAACATACTCTCAATATACGGCTTTTGTGATAAACTCAAAATTCCATGGGATCGATTCCGATGAATTTGAATTCCTAACACAAATGATGCATCACCAAGATCTTTCATATCGAATTTGTCCGAAAGAAATTTTTTGGTCGTATGTAACAATTCCTTATCGTTCGTGGCCAATAATATGTCATCAACATACAGCACTAGAAATATGAATTTACTCCCACTGAACTTTTGATACACACAATCCTCCACTTAATTTATCTCGAAACCAAATGAGACAATAACTTCAAGGAATTTGTGATACCACTGTCGAGACGCTTGCTTGAGACCATAAATAGATTTCTTCAGTTTTCATACCGTCGACTTTGGATCACCAGAGACAAAGTTTTCAGGTTGTAACATATAGATCGTTTCCTCAATGTATCCATTAAGAAAAGTGGTATTTACATCCATTTGATGGAGCTCAAGGTCGAAGTGTGCAACTAATGCCATGATTGTCCGAAAAGAATCCTTCGAAGAAACTCGAGAGAAGGTGTCTTTAAAGTCAATCTCTTGACGTTGAGTAAAACCTTTAGCTACAAGTCGCGCTTTATGCCTCTCCGCATTACCCTTAGAATCTCGTTTGGTTTTAAAAATCCATTTATAACCAATCGACTTCTTTCCTTCAGGTAATGGAACACTTAAAGGATCATTTTCCGTTGAACCATAAAATTCTTCATGTTCTTGAAGATACACTGTATAGTCTGAAGATATAGCGCTCTTTCTTTCTCTAGTAGATCTACGCAAAGGCATAATTTCTTCATTTTGCACTTGAACTTCTTGAGGAGGTAGAGTTTGTTCTTCTTAAACAACTTCATTTTGCTCCATTGGAACAACATCCATAGGAGGAATATTAACATCATCTTGAGTATCTATATGTTCTAACGAATCTGAAGTGATGATTGGCCTTCTAATTACCATATTATCATCTGACACTATAGTATCATTGTTAGAACCTTCATGAATCTCTACTGATTCTTCCTCAAAATGAATGTTTGTTACTAAATTCTTCCCCCCAAACTCTATATCCTCAAAGAATTTCGATGTACCCGTCTCAAATATATTCTTTGTGGAAGGATCATAAAACTTAAAACCCCTACTGTGCTCGGGATATCCGATGAAATAACTACTAACCGTTTTGGAGTCCAATTTCTTTTCATTCGGCCTATAAGGCTTCGCTTCAGCTGGACATCCCCAAACATGTAAATGTTTTAAACTAGGTTTACGCCCAGTCCAAAGTTCATACGGTGTCTTAGTAGTTGCTTTTGTCGGAACTCTATTAAGTAGGTAGGTCGCACATTTTATTGCTTCTCCCCAGAGTGATATAGGTAATGTTGAATGACTAATCATACTTCTTACCATATCCTTCAATATACGGTTTCGTCTCTCAGATACTCCATTCATGTTGGGCGAACCCGACATTGTATACTGAGGGACTATGCCACACTCTTCTAGGAACTTTGCAAACGGTTCATGACGTTGTTCACCTGAACCATCATATCTCTCGTAGTATTCACCACCACAGTCCGATCTGACGCACTTAATGTCTTTACCAAGTTGTTTTTCAACTTCGCTCTTAAAGACTTTGAACTTGTCAATTGCCTCTGATTTTTCGTGAACGAGATATAGATACCCATATCGTGAAAAGTCGTCAATGAAAGATACAAAATATCGTTGGTCGTTCCATGATGCTGTAGGGAACGGACCGCAAATGTCTGTATGTATCAAATCCAAGACCCCTTTCGCTCTGTATGCATCTAATCGTTTCACTTTGGTCTGTTTTCCTTTTATACATTCAATGCAAACGCTGAAGTCCGAAAAATCCAGTTCACTTAATAAACCTTCTGAAACAAGTTTTTCAATTCTATTTCTAGAAATGTGACCTAATTGCTTGTGCCAAAGTTTTGCGGATTTTTCCATTTTATAATTTAGTTTTCCAGGCATATCTACATTCATTATCTCTTTATGATCCTTTATAGTATCCAATAAATACAAGTTATCATTTGCTATTAACTTTCCAGATCCAACAGCATTACCATGTAAATAAAGACATAAACTTTCATTTCCAAATAGACAAGAATAACTTAATTTGTCCAACAACGGAAAGGAAATTAAGTTCCTTCGAAAAGAAGGTACATACAATACGTCTTTTGAATACAAAAAATATCCACTGGTAAGCAACAAACGAAAATCACAAATAGAATGAACTAAACACGAACTGCCATCAGCTGTATAGATGGATGTTTCACCATCACTCAGGCTTCGGTTTGTTATCATACCCTGCAAAGAAATACAAACATGAGTCGTTGCTGCTGTATCAACCCACCAAGTATTTCTCGGCACTGAAACTATTTGATCTGAGAACAGACCATAGAAGTGAAAATACCTTTGGCTTTCATCATAGCCCTCCATTTTTCACATTCTTTCTTAAAGTGCCCTGGTTTCTTACAATGGAAGCAACGCCCTTTACTAGACGTACCCTTATTCTTCTTTTGTCCCGAACCTTCATACTTTCTCTTGATTCCCTTATCCACTTGAGCTTTCACCATTTGCACTTCTGGATGTTCTTGCTTCATCTTTTCCTCCTCTTGTGCTGCCTAAGAGATGAGCTCATTAAGAGTCCATTTCTCGCGCTGACAGTTATAAGAAGTTTCGAAGTTCTTATACTGAGGAGGGAAAGAGTGAAAAGCAAAGCTTACCACAACATCTTCCGGAAGGTCAATCTTAAGTGCTTTCAATTTGGAAGCGGTGTTTGGCATTTCCAAGATGTGCTCACGAACAGTCCCTTTGCGACGATATTTCATAGAGGCTAGCTTAATAAGCAGCGTCTTAATCTCTACTTCATCGTTCTTGGCAAAACATTTCTCTACCTCTTCGAGAAACATTTTTGCATTAGTGATCTCAGGTGGAACTGCACCACGGAATGCTAATGGAATTACTTGCTTCATGATCCCTAGACTTATCATGTTCGACTTTTCCCACGCCTCTGACTCTTTCTTCTCCGTAGGAGAACTGTCATCAGTCAGAGGTTTAAGTTCATCGACCCTTAATGCTAAGTCGTAATCATGGCACATCAAGTGCAGCAGCATATCTTCTTTCCACACCTCAAAGTTGCTCCCATTAAGTATGGGTGCCTTTTTTCCTTCCGGGTTATAGAGATACGAATTTGCTAACATAACAAACAACGAACAATAAATAGCCAAAAACATCACTTAACATATAATCTTCATAGTATTTAACAAATAAACATAGCATAATAAAACATACTCTTACAACATCAATAAGATACCTTTGGGCAACCATATTAATTTGTATATGTATGAGTTTGAGCATAATTAATGTTGATCCTACTAATTGACTTAAGTAAGAAAATCTTCCTTTGGGCCGATTTTCCTAGTTCAATTGTCTTAATGATCAATTCACAAATAACTATCTCGTGTCTAAGATTAGCTATGTCAAACATTAACCTTCCTTTGGGCCGATCAAAGTTTACATACTTGTCAATCAAAGACTTGTCAAAACTCTAAAAGAATTAATTCAGCAATAGGGATCACTTTGGCGATATATTGAATCATTAATTATTTATCGAAGTTCGGACAACTTAAAACATGCTAATTATTTCGAAAAATACTATACGACTACCTTACTTAATGTCCAAACTATTTCGTAGTTTATATATAAATTTAATAAAATTAAATTTATATCTTAAATTATTATACGATAATATAATACTTAATTAATATATATATATATATATAAGTATCCAATTGACGTCTGTCGATATGAACAACACACGTAGTTACTCACGTTCTTCCGTAACTAACGGAAATAATGGTTAATGCACAACTAACGGTAGCGGTTAGTGCACTTAGTGGTAGTTATTTCCGTATTCACTGTTGCACGTCTTTTAACGCACAATTAATGCATGGTTAAAGCGCAACTAAAGCGAAACTAACGCACGACTAAGCACGTGCAACTAACGCGTAATTTGTGCATGACCACTAATGCACCTACTTTTTAGGCTTAGAGTTATTTTAGGCTAACAGTTACAGTACATTTACTTTTTAGGCTAACCGTTAATTTCTTCAATTTCGTAATTATATTAAACTTAATTAGTTTAATACTTCACGTCTTATGAAACGGTTATTAATTAATTAACTAATTATATATATAAAATTAACAATCGACAACTGTAAACAACAATTATAGTATTGCCATTAAGTGATACGATAAATTCAATCTAACACGTAATTTTTTCTTAATATGCAAATTGGTAAACAAGATTACGCAAATTGGTTAACAAGATTGCTTGTACTGTTATTTAATATACAAATATATGATTTGCCGATTTTCTCTATCTTATTCTTTGAATGCTTTTAATTGACTATCAAATCAATTCAAATACTCATGAATACGCATTTATAACCGGAAAATCAACAAATATCAAATATCATGAACTGAGAATCTAAAAATTTAAGAAGTTAACTTCATGGTGGCTCTGATACCACTTGTAAGAAATACTCTACGGATTTCTTACTTACCTTATTGAACCATGAAATTAAATCATCCTGTAATAATGCGGAATAAATACTTACAGGATGTAGACATTCTTTGATCTTCAGATTCCTGACTTGAAGCGGATGATCCGTGATCCTTTGCTAGGTTATTGATTCTTCTAAGAGATGACAACCAAAACACACTTTTGTAATTGATTCGAAGGAAGAATCAATTCGTTTTTCTTAAAGGATTTTTCTCTCTCTATTTGATCTCGTGTCTTTTAAGAATGAGAAACTCATTCTTATATAGAACTTAAGTGAGAAAAACGGTTCTTCTCTTATAACCGTTTGTAACTTCCAGACGGTTACTTAATGAAGACCAGTCCTTATTAAATTGTCACCCTTAGGGACCATAACCCGGTATTATTTTGTTTTACAAAATAACCCCAAAATTTTATGTTTTGCTTAAGTTGTTTATTTCCGAATCCAATCCTTCCCAGTATTTGAAATTAAACATGGTATCTATACAATTACCTTCATGATACATATTTTATCTACTAGTCCGTTCTTTTCTTTATGATTACTTTTATTGGACTAATATTAACGATAGTTCGATACATCGATAAAACATGTGACGGTCCAACTTAATGGAGAAATTCCAACATCAATGAGGAGAGAGAAGAGGTAGAGATAGAAGGATACGTAGGTAGGAGAAATAAAATCTAAATAAACAGTGAGCTTTTTGAGTTTCAACTGTTGATTGACTTTTGAGATCTTATCTCCGGTTTATCATTTTGTTTTTTTTAATTTTTTATTCCGCGCCTTGCATTATTGTGTTTATCAGATCCTTAGTGATTTTTAGCGTATATCATGAGTTGCATTTGTGTTTGTCTCATGGATTTATCTACATATCAATGTTTTTTTTTATCTTTAGAGATTTGGAAGATGACAAGGTTTTGTACGTAAGGGACCATAATTTTGTTTTTACCGTATAACAAAATTATGGTTTCAATGTCGGTGTTAGTTACTAAATTGAGTTAATGTGCATGTCCTAAATTGTATTCTTTTTAAGTGTTTAGTTTTTGTCATTTGAAAAAGTGGAAAATTAAATTCGGAAAAATAATGTGCTATATATAGTTTGTGGAGAAAAGCTCCTACAACTGTGTTGTGTCTCAACTTGAATAAGATTGAATAAGAATAAATGTGACTTGATTAAGGTTTATGTAATATGACAACTTGAATAAGATTGAATAAGAATAAATGTGACTTGATTAAGGTTTATGTAATATGACATTTAACCGGTGTAATATGGCAGAGAATTGGATCCGGATCTCGCATAACTTTTATATATCATTTTTTTTTAATTTTATGATTGCAAGTTAACATAAACTTAGTTAAATTAGTTTTATTTTTGTTAAGAATTTTATGTATGAAACTGTCATTTTTATCAAATTTTGATCGCGCTATGGATATTCATTGAGATCTCGCACTAGTGTTGAGACTCTTACACATGATGGATTGGTTTTCTCTAAAAACAATCGGTCTTTAGTGTGCATCAAAAGGCTTTATTTGCATATAATGGACTTGTTGATTCACTTATACATACAAAAAAAACACGGTAAATATTGTACCTTTAGATTAGCACGAATAGTTCAAGATCCCAAATCATGTGTAGAATACAAGTCTTCTGAGATTCATAAAGGAGCGGCAACCCGAGAATTGTACTTTGATGTGTCGCGTGTCATTGGGGTCATAGTCCAAAATAGATGTCCAATGATGGCACCATCATGGAAAGAAACTATAGAAGAAACTAAGATTTCAATGTTTGAGTTGCTTCATCTAACGAATTGTTTTCAATTGAAGTTTATCTTAGTATGCATATTTCGCACTCGCTAACAACTGTTAGTTTAAAGGTTTGTTTAGATCTTTGCGAATGCTCTCATAACAATATTTTAAAAAATAAAACAAGCTTATAACTTTTGAGAAAGTTAACTATTAGATTATTTGATCCTCTATACATGATACATTTGTTATTGATTTAGCATAATGATATTGTAAAGAGCGTTAAATGCTATTTCACAATATGCTAATTGGAAATGCATGTTTCATGCTCAATACAAATTATGGAAATATAAGGAGGATGGAATAGCTAATCCACCCAAAGAAATGCTCGGTGAAAAAGCACAATCAATGGATATACCACTGCGATCATTTGGATTCTGATAAATTTAAGACAATAATTCTTTTATAAACAATTGATAGTTTAAAGCCTTTTTTAGTCTTATTAATTAAGGACCTTTCAATTCTTTTCCTTAGATTGTTATAAAAATTTCATAGACCTTCACAAAAGAGACTGTTTGCGTTTTTTGTCCTTTTATCTCACTAAATGTATTGCATATGGAAAGATAATTCTCTTTAGTACCTGTAATTATTTTGTATTTTGGATACCTATAGTTTTCTATGAGAATTTAGTTTTATTAGCTTTTATGATTGTTGTTTTATAATGTTTGTATCAACCTCGGATGAATCATGATTACATGGATTATTCTAGTTTTATTAGTGATTTGTATATAGCTGTACATTTTCAAAATTATTCCATTATCGACATAGTACACACGATATACGATATATTTTAATGAAATATTAATTTATGATTTGACAACTATAGCTGAGTGATTGTAAATGATGTTTTTTGTTTACGTTTGGTGAGAGGAAGTAGGACCAACAATCCCTGTTAGTGATAAAATATTTAATATTGGTAGTTTGATGGTAAAAATTATTTGTAAAACTATTGTAGTGCAAGTTTAGACTTGTCTTGTATATCATCAGATGTACGAAAATCCTCGTGCTTGTAAACACCTACATAGACCGTGTTTAAAGATAATTAGAGGATGTGATACTAACGGAACTAATCAGTTGAACTCTACATCTTTTTTTGTTACTAGTGTGTTAATTATGGTTCAAGGCGCAATATGTATTTATTACTTCATTGCTTACAACTCTTCTCTCTCTACTAAGTTTCGCAGCATAGATCGGGTATCAATAAAGTAAATTGTGGCAAGAGAAATATCTACCATCACTCTAGATCGACTCCTCTTTCTTATCGAATTTTAAAGAGAAGAGTAACGAGATCAAAATTTCCTATAGTTCAAAATTTCAAAGATCTTTATGTGCATTCGAATAAACCTTTTGCCCAAAAATACTTCGTAAGTGTAGCTTGAAATTAATAGTTTTCTAATAACCAGCCCAAAATTGCTAATTTTGTTAACTTAGGCATCATAATTTTGCTAATAGTTTCTTAATAATCTTCTCAATTTAACTGAAATTGTTAAAATTAATAATTCTTCAAACTATTTGGTTAGTTAAGCCTAAACTAACTTGTATACATGGTCTTTAAGCCTAAACTAACTTGTATACATGGTCTCTAGTTAATTGTCATATATTTGTTTTGTGTTTCAATATGAAATTTATGTTCGTGTATTGTCTCTAATTAATTGTTATATTTTTTTGTGTTTCAAATTTATGTTTGTGTATCGTGGTTAGGTTAAAACTTATGTTTTTAAGAATTTACAACATTTTGTGGTGTCATCATAATAGTTGTTTTGCTCTCTCTTCTATTCACTTTATTATATTTTATTATATTTTATTATTTAGGTGTATAATTGTTTTGGTTTTAAAAAATTTGTTTACAAAATGGAATCGATGTTGTACACCATACTTACGAATTTAGAAGCATCTCAGAGTCATCCCGACGTTCATTTACCTGATCTAGATCTAAACGTTTCCATAAATATTTTCAACAACTTGATTTGTACAAAGCATGGTAGAGCTATTCGTGGTCTTGGTAGATTTTATTCTCGATTAAGTAGTTCTCAACTTACTGCATCTGCTCAATCAAATATTGGAAAGGTTATGCATTTAAAAAAAAGATCCGATTCATCTACTTCACCAACCCGGCTACCCCATTCAGGGTAAAAATAGTGTTTTGACTAATTAAAAATATTAAATTTATAAATAAAATTTAATATTTTAATTGATTACTATAAAATTTGTTAAAAAAAATAAAATTAAAAAAAATACATTTTTTTGTATAAAATTGTATTTTTTTTAAAAAAACTTATTTCTATAAAATTATATTTAACAAATTGTTGCTAAATATATAATTATTAAATTTTAGATCGAAAAATAAAAATATTGTTATTATATCATTTTACAACGAAAAACAAATTTATTCCAATTACATCATATTTTACAACAAAAAATAAAATTATTGCCATTACACATTTACAGCGATGAATAAAACTATATAAAACTATTACAATTACTTTATTACAATTACACACTTTAAAAGGATGTGTGAGCATAAATTTCAAAGTTTGTTATAAGTTATAACTACCTAAGTATGTGGCTCTTACTATGTTGTGTATGTTATCTTTTATCAGTATAAATAATGTAAAGCTATGATATAAAGTCGTGATATGTGAGGAGCGAATTTAAGAGATAACTTGATGTATATTTCTAAGTGAGTAGCCTATCCTTCTATCTATGAGATAGCTATCCAGAGTGATAGTGTTCCTTAAAACTTCTGATTCTCTCTTCTCTATATTCTGAGTGTTGTGATATTTGTTTGTTACTTGTGAGTGTTATCGAATTGTTAGTCTAGAGTGCGGAAACGGCTAGGATAGTTTTTGGGAAAACATTCGGGTAGGCTGATCTAGGTTGCTAACGTGAAGCGTTGTCTAGAGCCACACGGGAAAAATTCCAGCCCATTTAGAAACCTGTGACAGTCTACAGTCTACACTCTACACTGATGATATCCAACTGTGATCGTGCTTACACATCTATAACAACGACAAAAACAATCACAGAAATGAACCCTTGTGTGTGTTTTTCTACGTTGATGGGAGGTTTAGAGACTTCTTTCAGGTTTCGTTGCCCCATATTTAAACATATGATGGGGAGGGATGTTGTTGCGATCTAGTTAAATGAAAAACCCTTATTGCTAAGGATGATGCATAAATGAATGTCGGATTCTGTGGCAAAATCTTAAGGAATAAAGGGAGAATTAAGCTGTTATGCTCACCTTAAGACTAAATCATGAAACAATATTTGGACTTCATTAGCTAGAAGTAGAAAAGAAATTATGCAGACAATAAAAGAGCTGCATAATTTCTTGTTTTGTCTATCTAGAAAGAAACACGACTATGAAGAAGGATTATTCGACAAAAGTGACAAAATCAAATCAAGTTAAAGTCAGCCTCACACCATCGTATCTTAGTTTTCCCAAACGGCCAAACAAATACAACTAGCATTTTAAGGTATGCAAATACAACTAGCCTTTTAAGGTAATGCACTGCATACCGCAAGTAAAAACTAACTCAAACTTTTAACTGTCTAATCCTTTGAAGAAATCTGATATCCGCGCGAAAAGAATAAACATAGAATTTTTATCCCGGCAAAAGTTTTAAACTTTGCATATCTTTGTCATGAAGTTACTAAATTTATTAATACCAAACAAAGCCATACCTTGGTTACATATAGGGGTGGCTCACCGTCAAATAGTTTGAAAAGTTGATAATTTTTTAGCTCGAACTTCTGTAAAGGCTCCAATTGTGTACCTAGTTGAGCTCCAATATCTCCACACGACTCACAAGCTTTTCATTGGTGGCTCGATATCTATATCGAGCTTGAGTCTGTATACATTTTATTGAAGCTCCGCATGAAAAAATATTATATATAAGTTAAATTGAATTATTCTCTTGATACACAATTAATGATATTATTTTTAATACACTAGTTCGACTAAAATAAGGGTCGAATTAAGCTCTGATATTTGAAACCATTTCGAACAGAGCCTAAGCGATAAATATCCAAGCTCAAATAAACTGATTTTCCTCACGCGCAGAACCTAGACTTCCATAGCTAAAGCCACAAATATTTAAGTCATCCTAATATAGGAGCAAAGGAAAATCTATATAATAATTGTAAGCAACCTTGGTTAAGCTGTATGGCAAATGGAGGTATTATTCATAAACATTTACCAAGGCCCAAGTTCAAACAAGAACATAAACCCAAGTATATCTGAAATGTGGTTGTAATATCTAAATAATGAATAAACTAAAAGATGTCCTTACTTAAGTTAAGTCGCTCTTGGATCCATCCCTTGATGCCAAACATAGACAAGCTCATCCCATCCCGTACTCGCCATCAATCCTTCGACAAGCACGCTCATATCAACGCCGACTGCAAACTCGGTGTGGTGATCGTATCTTCCCACGAGTGCATCCTCCACTGAGAAATCCCATAAACAGACCGTCATATCGTAAGAACAAGACACCATTAAATTCCTCACGTGAGGTGAAAACTTCACGTTCCTAACACCGTTTCCATGCCCGTTTAAGACTGACACAGGAAAGCGGTAGCTTCTAACGTCCCACACCTTGATGCTCTTGTCGACCGAGGCCGTAGCTAAAAGACAATCATCGTACTTGTTCCAATCGCAGGATAAGATTTCCAACTCGTGTGCCGGGATAATCATCGTCGATCCTGGCTCCCTTACGTCCCAAACCCTAACGGTGCAATCTCCTGAAGTGGAAGCGAAAACATCGCCGTGTTTGGGGTTCCAAACCGCTTGGTACACGCAATAGGCATGTTCCTTGAAGGTACGGATGCTAACGGGTCGGTCTAGAGTCCACAGCTTCACCGTATCGTCCCAGGAAGCTGTTAGGAACGAATCACGCCGGGTCGGGTTGTAATCAGTGGAGTGGACCTCGCGGGCGTGCTCATGAAACGATCGGATCGGGTTCGCCGCCGCAGGAAGAGCGACGTCGTATACTTTTACGGAACCGTCAGCGATGGCGGCCACAAGGAGAGAATCATGAGATTCTGACCAAGAGAGATCGTAGACGGCGTCGGCCGTGTCGAAAGCGGTGATCTCTGTGATGGCGGGAGAGGAAGGAGAGAGGTCGAGGATATGTATGCGGCCGTTTCCGAGGATACCGAAGTTTTGGGCCGTCGCGACAGCAATACGAGATTCGTAGAAAGGGCTGAATTTGACGGAGTAGCCATTAAACTGAGTTTTGAATACCGGCATAGTATCTTTTTCTCTAATGTTAGAGCGGCTGTTGTGGTAGTGTAAAAATTTGGTAAATATACCTGAGATTCTGATATTATATAATTTTAAATTATTATATAGTTAAGTCAGGTTTTTATTTAAGTAGGGGATGAGAAAAAAAAGGAATAATTATAAATAGTGGATAACAGTCCTTTTATACTAAGTAAATATAAAAGCATGAAGCATAAATGGTGTTAGTGAGCGACACGTAGGAGGAAGAAACATAATTTAGTTTCATTTAGCTTTTTTTAGTTAAGAACCTAAAATTTCACTTCTTCATGATATCTTTTAAAATCCAATGATTTGTTAAAAATATGATTTCAAAATATAGGAGGATTTGTTAAACATATAATTTCTTAAAATATATTAGATTAGTAAAATTGAAAAACAAAATAAAAAAATACAATAAAAATAATATTATTTAGTTTAATCATATCTTTTAAAATAGTTTAAATGTATCTTTTAAATAACAATTTTTATTTTATCTAATTTATTAGTTTTGTTAAGATTGGTTGTCATAAAATAATTTATTATTTCTATTGATTTTACAACAATATCTTATATATAACAAAATTTATTTTATTTTATTTTATATTTATTTTTTTTAAAAATATTTGAAATATTAAATTTGATTTTGTTATATACTATTTTCAAAATATCTTTCAAAAATAATTTATTAAAATGTTGTTATTTTTATAAAAATTATTTTTTTTTTGTCAAAATTGAAAAATATAGTAATTATTAAACTTGATTACAACATAGTTAAGACTATAGGGGCTTAAAAGTAAAGTTCCCAAAAGTCTTAATTAAACGAAAAAATAAGTGTCGTTTCACACTTCGTCTTCGACCTCTAAGAATTCTGCAAGAACAAGGAAGAAGACAACTTCGAGATATATATTTTTTAACAGATCAGCTCCATCACCTTCAAAATTAGGCATCTTCTTGAAGTTAATCAACGTATCCCAACCCCATACTTTCAAGCAGAATAATTGAAAGAAACTCCAATGGAGCATTCAATTGATCCACCTTAATTTTCTGCTTGCAATTGATTGTCCATTTCGAGAGCCAGTACGCTGCTCTATTCGAGGTACAAATTTTAAAGTCATCTCAAAGCAAATGAGACTTCTGCAAATTGTTAGCATTGCTTTCAGGTACGGTGGATATTTCTCTTTTGCAATAAGTTCCACTAATCATTGGCAGTCTGACTAAATGTGGACTTATTTCCCCAAAAAAATCGACAGAGCAGAAGTCCCTCTATTAACGCATGAGTTTCAGCAAGTATCAGAGTTAGCTTCCCAGATGTCTTTCCCCTGCCATTCACCCGATCACCCTTCGAGTTTCTAACAACCAGTCCTCCAACCGCCTCCTCATTCTGATTACAAGCTGCATCAACATTCAGCTTCATCCTATCACCTTTTGGATGAGTCCATTTAACGTAAGTTATCTTCCTGATCTTGTGAAGAGTAGAACTACAACCTAATGTTATACCTGCATCATAAGCATTTAACCAATGTTTCTTAATTAACTTGTTTGAAATGTCCAAACAATATAGAATTTTATATACATAGTATATCGCAGATTCTATTGATACTTTTCATTTTGAACTTTAGATCATTTCTGCTTTTCCATACAAACAAGCATATAATCGGGGGAATCACATGAGTTATATGGACTTTGCACTTAGAAAACCAAAACAATTCTCGAATGATATGAGTTAATGTCGTATAATTTTTGAGTTTGATGTTAAATAACATACTAAAGTGATTCCAAATGCTCCAAGCAAACTTGCATTTAACAAATAAATGGTTTTTGGTTTCACAATTTTCACAAAACATGCATTTGGAAGCAAAACTCACATGCCTATCTTGCATAATTGAA
Source organism: Limnanthes douglasii subsp. nivea (assembly GCA_036936605.1). Lineage (NCBI taxonomy): Eukaryota > Viridiplantae > Streptophyta > Magnoliopsida > Brassicales > Limnanthaceae > Limnanthes > Limnanthes douglasii. Next base: position 129,722,999 of record JAUPFV010000003.1, on the reverse strand, counting down.
TCAATTGGAATGTAGTTTCTAATTAATCTCCATAAAAAGAAAGAATGCTTCATTGGAGTAAGCTGATTCCAGATTTTCTTGAACAAATTTGATTTGTTGTAGTGCCACCTAGTGTGTTCCCAAGTATGTCTAGTATTAAAGTCCAAATTAGGAGAGTCTGACCAAATTAGGAGGTCCTTCTTAAAAGGGTTAACCTTGAAGAGAGAAATTTGAGCTATTCTGTCACCACTAAGGAAGCTATTAAGAGTAGAATAGTCCCATCTCCCATCTTTCTAGAAAGTGTTAACTTTCTAGTCAAGGAACCATATATTAGCACAATGGTCTCTATAGTCAATGATTGGAGTATGATTATGCCAGTTCTCCATCCAAAAATCCATGTCTTCACTTCCAAGTATCGACCAAACATTAGATTCAGCACAGTCTTTAATCATTTTCAATCTTTTCCAAGTGTGAGAGCCAGTTTTATTGAAATCAGTTTTAAGGGGATACATGTTTTGTTATAAATGTCATTCACCAAATTAGACCATAGAGAATCATTTTTCCTATATTTAAACCAAAGTTTTTTAGAGAGAGTATTCTGAATATCAAGTAGATTCCTGATATTTAGACCTCCCTCATCAAAAGGTCTGCAAATCCTTTGCGAGTTAGACCAGTGAATGCATTTAACATCCAACTTAGACCTCCAAAGAAATTTATTAAAAATCAACTCTAGCCTTTTTATTACAGTTAAAGGAATTAAAGTACTATGCATCAAGTAGTAAGGAATTTCCATTAGAATAGAGGATATAAGAGAAAGTCTTCCCCCGAAAGAAATAAATTTGTTGTTCTATTTAGCAATCTTAGAGTTGGCGTTTTCAATCAGCTTGCTAAAATTGTTAGGGTGGCGACCAAATTCTCACGTCCCACATCGGTTAAACATGGGAAGGATCAGTGGTATATAAGTAATAACATATCTCAACTAGTATGAGGCCTTTTGGAAGTGGACCAAAAGCAAAGCCGGGCGGGCCTTCGGGTGCCAAAGCGGACAATATCATACTAGTGTTGAGATCAGATTGTTCTTACTTATATACGGAGACGGAATAAGCGGACCAAACCCCCCATATTCACAACATCCATATTCCCAACACGTGGTATCAGAGCGGTGGTAAAAAATTCTAAGGAGGTCGAACATGAAAAAGTTAGACGGCATGCTCAATGTGATCTGCTCTAGAGATCCTAGTTCGGAGTGCTCGTGGCTCATCAAGTAGTGTGGCTTTATTTGAGTGTATCAAGATGGTGGTACTTGATTGGAGTGACGGTAAGAAACAAGACAATGGTGGTCTAATATAAGGTGAGTAGATAGATCTGTATAAAAGCTTTAGAGGTTAGGTAGCCCCAACCTGATTAGAGTATGCAGATGAAAGTCATTGAGAGGAGGCTAAAGTGGTACTTTGTTGGAGAGGAGGATTTGTTAGGGTGACGACCAAATTCTCATATCCCACATCGGTTAAACATGGGAAGGATCAGTGGTATATAAGTAAGAACATATCTCAACTAGTATGAAGCCTTTTGGAAGTGGACCAAAAGCAAAGCCGTGCGGGCCTTCGGGTACCAAAGCGGACAATATTATACTAGTGTGTGGAGATCGATTGTTCTTACTTATATCGGAGGCAGAATATGTGGACCGAGCCCCTATATTCCCAACAAAAATTTCTTCCTTTGTTGTTGCAGCGTAAGTTAACTCCCAAGTAGCTTATGGGGAGGAGATCAATTTTAAAACCAGTGCTTGCTTCCAACACAGAGATCTTTCTTTGTTGAAGTTTGCTTGAGGTAATTATCTGAGTTTTATCCTTTTTTATAAGTTGACCTAAAATCCTTTGATACTTATCAAGAAAATAAGATAACAACCTTGTAAAAATTAAAATATCATCAGCAAATGAGATGATAGGATTAATCATAGATGATCTAGAAGAAAATTGCATGGATTTATTTAGAGTAAACAGATTAATTAAGCCATGAATAAGGACTTTTTCACATATTATGAAGAGGATTGGGGACAAGGGATCACCTTGCCTCAAGCCTCTTAAAGTCTTAAAGAAACCATAAACCTTCCCATTAATGAAGATAGAGATATTGACATCCTTAATCATGTTAAAAATCAGATTAACAAATTGAATAGAAAAACCAAAAAGAGCCAGAACCTTTTTCACAAAGGCTATAGACATCATGTCAAAACCTTTCGACATATCAAGATTTACCATGATGTTACCCTTATATGGTTTTATTTTTAAATCAAAAGCCATCTCCTTAGCAACTAGAATATTATCATGAATAGATCTATTCCTTACAAAGGCACTTTGGGTTCTAGTAATAATATTAGGTAGAATACTAGATAGCCTATCATTTATAAGCTTAGAAAAAATCCTATTAATCATAGTACATAAGCTAATGGGACGGTAATGGTTCCAATAAACAGGGTTTTGAGATTTAGGGATAAGGCACAGCCCAGTAGCTAAGATCCTAGAAGGAATATCATACCCAGATATGAAAGCATTTATGGTATTAATCAAATCAAACTTAATTATACTCCAACAAGCTTTGAAAAAGGAAAGATTGTACCCATCTATCCCAGAGGCACTAGCTGTGTTCATTGAGTTTATAGTAGACCATAACTCATTTTCATCAGTGGCTTTCATCAATGCATTATTTTCACCTTCAGTGATGATATTAGGAATAGAAAACATCATAAGATCATTCAGGCATTGATTTTACACCTCAAGATTTTCATATGGCTTCTTAGTGTGAAAATGACTTGAAGTACTTCTCTGCAGAAGTGCCAATTTCATCAGAATTGAAAATCCAGTTGCTTCATTATTTTATGCCTTGAATGGTATTCTTTCTCCTCTTTCTAGAAACAAATGCATGGAACATTTAAGTTTTTTGCTTCTAGTAATCCTCCTCATTTCTAAGAGCCTGCAAGTATAAACTATTAGCTTTCTTCAAGTTCATTTCAGAGTTATTATTGGTGAGATTAGCATGAAGTAATTCACCTTCTTTAACTATCTTTTCAGTCTCTTTAACCTTACTAAATACATTACCAAAACATTCATTATTTTAGGCCTTTAGACAGCCCTTTAGTCTCTTTAATTTAAACCAGAAAATCTCACTTGGCGGGCCTCTAATATTTAAGCACCAATTCCTTTCAACAACCCTTAAAAAGAAGGATCATTCAACCACATGTTCATAAATTTAAAGCTTATGTTCTTTTTGTTGAAACTATTTGAATGATTATTCATAGCTTTAATAAGAATCGAGGCATGGTCAGAACAAGTTCTGACCATGTGAAAGTCTTGAGTATTGCTGAGAACATTAGCCCAGTTAGCATTGTACATGGCTCTATCGAGCCACTTCCATTTCATGCCTCTGTTCAAAGTAAACTTAGAGCCCAGAAACCCAATATCCTCCAGTTGGCACTCACTGATAGTATTGACAAATTCATCAACACTATTCTGGTCATACAAATTACAACCCATTTGTTCATCAGAGGATGTAACAACATTAAAGTCACCTACAATGAGCCAACCTTTATCAGTGTTACCAATCATCTTCAGTTGATCCCACAGATTTTTTCTATTCAACCTGTTGGATTTTGCATATACCACAGTTAAAAGAAAAAAGTTATTATTAACAAGATTAAATTAAAAACTTAAGCACTAATCATGGTCAATCAAAGTACTAATACTCCGATTAGAACTCCAGAAAACCCATATCTTATTAGAAACATTAAAAGTAAAATTAGGAAAGCCCAAAGAAGCAGCAATTTCAGTGATTTTGTCAGCCTTCACCAATGGTTCTTGAATTTCTATAATGCTTATCTTGTCATCGAAAATAATCTCTTTCATTCTTCTAACTGTTGAAGTGTTATTAATCTCACACAAGTTCCAATTAAGGATCTTTATCATTATCAGATAATGATTTGTGCTTCTTATTTATGCCAGAGTATTTTAGGGATTTCATTATTCTGTTACTTGTTTTCTTAATCTTTCTTGCTGACTTAAGTTTTTTCTTTATTATAGTGCTGAAATCCCGGGCCACTGGAGAAGACACAATTCTTATAGGAGAATTTTGCAGGCTTCTAATATTTTCTTGGATAGGAGATTTCAAACTATCTTCTTCAAGAAATTCATGTTTATCACAATTGCTGCTCAAAAGTTGGATAACCCCTATTATTTCTGTGTCAATTTGCGTATTTTCCACTATCCTTATAGGATTGTTCTCACTAACAAAATTTGTATCTTCTTTCTGTTTGAAAGTATATATTTCACCTTTTGATGTATCTTTCTTATGATCTTTTCTAACGATTATTGACTTAACATTTGGAATAAAATCATTGTTTGAACAAACAACTTCAAGATCTGCCTCAACAGATTTGTGAACCTTTTCATTTGCTACATTTCCTGTAACCTGTTGTGATTCATTATGTTTAATCTGCCACACCATTTCTTCATCAGAGATCTTCTTATTAATAGAATTTTTGTAGCAATCTTTAACATTATGACCCAAATGAAAGCAAGAACAACAGTAAGAAGGGAGATTCTTGTATTTAATAGAGATCAAACATCCATCATTAATACCAAAACTGATCCACATTATGCTATGAATTTTCATTGAGATATCTAATTCAATCAGGGCATAAGCTGCATTTTTGCAGACTCTGTTTTTTATCACGGACTTCAACTTTGCAAGCAGTTCTAATTGAAGCGGCAATTTCCTTAATGAATTCCTTATTGTAAAAAAATTCAGGGATGTTTTCAAGTTTCACTCAGACTATAGTTATTGGGCATTCAATTTTAGTTTGAAATTCAGAAGTCCAATGCAAAATCCTCATCATCGAAGTTCCAACTTTCCACAAGTTCTTGGACCAGAACCTACATACGTCTTCTTTCAATTCGAATTCTATAAACACGTGATGTGAGTCCCAATTAGAAAATCGAAAAGTCCCTTTAAACTTAAATGCAATCAAGAAACTATTCATAATATCCTTTTTGGCATGCCTGAAGAAAACTTCCCAATCAGCGTAGTTGTAGAATTCTGTAACAGAGTGTATTTAGTTTCCCTTGAGAACTGAATCGATATATGGTCATCCTTTCTTATAAACCATTCTGGTTGAAATTCATTTTCCGAGTGGTTTAGGTGTTGTTTTTTGAAGAAAGCAGCGTGTGATTTCTTCTGGACATATTCTTCCGGCATGATACACTGTTTCCGATTCTTGGACAGAGTTTGGAACTTTTCATCTTCAAATAATTCATTATTTCTAATCTCCATGATAAAGATAAACACGAGCGAGTCGAGAGAAAGACGAGGAGACGATGAAGATCAGATTAGATATGGTTCATCGGAAAAAATTCTGCCAAGAAAAACAGAGCTCAGAAAGATAGGTTCTTGGAGATTTTTTCTTCCTCTTATATTTTATTTTTATATTTATTAACAAACTTTAAAAACAAAAAATAAAATAAAATTGAAAACTAAAAAGTAAGAAAAAAAATCACGAACATGACTTACGTGGCTTTATTAAGTCGTTATGAGTATTTAACAAGACCACTAGCTATTTTAAAGCTTTTTTTTAGTTAAAGCATAACTTAACACATCCATTGGAGTTAATTTAGGAACGCGCTAACAAACAAGGTATTTAACACTAACACGTACATTGTACATGCTCTAACTAGCCTAATAGATTATCTGTTGGAAAGAAAATATTAACGAATAATATTCAAATGTACTCCCCTTCTTCTAATATATTTTCTAACACCCTTTAACTTTTACTCTTTTATTAATCAATACCCGTAAGCTTTTATTTTGGCATTCTTTTTCATTACTTCTATATTTTATCGATATTTTTTGTTTGTGCAATAGAACTTTCACATTTTTAAGCTATTATTGTATAAAAAGGTATCTAATCTCTATCTTTACTTTTGTTTACTCCAAATATTATTTTTTCATATCGTATTTAACTTCTATCTAATATATAATTTTTGACGACATTTTTAATATTTTTAATTAGTTACATATACGATTTTCTTTTTAAAAAATCATTATTTTAGAAGAAACAAATACAGGAAAAATCCAAAAAGAACTCTTTTTTTAGATATTTCAATTTTTAGATACAGAAAAAAATCGAAAAACTATATTCGAAATACTGATGTTACATTCTTTCTGTTTTGATTTGCGAATACGTGTAACGGGTTCATTTGAGATTTAGTTTCACAATATTTTTGAGAGAATACAAATATCATATTCATATTCAGTTTCGTAATTGTAAGTTTTCATATTATTATTTTTTGTTAATTAGTTATAAACTTATTATAATCTTTTTTTAGTTATGAGTTATTTTTAGGTTGTGAAATATTTGAGAAGTCAATTTTATAGTTTGCAGGTATGTTTCTAAAAACACGTGAGACGTTGGGCTAAGAAGATACGAGACGTGTGGGATATTCAACGTGAGACGTTGCATAATTACCATAAGTCTCACATGTGATACATACATGAGATACGCAGGATATGCACGTGCAATATAGTGTTGTATATGCGAGACTAGACTAAATAGATACGAGACTTAACATATTTCGTATGATATATTGGATACCTACATACGCGAGACATGCGCATCAATCTCTATTTTGATATATACAAGACTATAATTGGTTGATGTGATTTATAATAGGTATTATATGATATATGCGAGACTTGAGCATGCATCATAAATACGAGACCTGACCATGCATCATGTATACGAGACATGTCTTTTCTCCCGGGTCCGAGATGTGAGACATGTTTTGTATAATGTCGATAGATGTGAGATTATGCATGTATATTACATATGATACAATACTTGCTATTATTTTTTTTAATTGTGCAATGCGGGTAAGCAACATCTAGACCTTGAGTGTGCATTTTCAAACATAATGGTCAAACTGCAATTGTTCTTCTTAGTGATTTTAAAAAACTGTGAAAGTATTCTAGAGTATGTTGAAAGTTGATGGTATATGTTGGTTAGAGGTAATTACAATATGACCTACTATTGCGGTAATACTAAGAATTGTTTATATACAAATGAGACCCGTTCTGTGGGTTTGCTAGCATTGGTTGATGTTGAGCTTTTAAAAATATTAGTTTTAATATAGAACAACATGTGATTGCTGAAAAAATATGTAAATATTCTAGCTTAAGTTTATTTATAGCCTTAAATATTGAATTAATTAGTCGGAAAATTAGTAATGTTTAAGTTTTTTTTATCATAAGAAAGAAAACTAGCTACTACCGGTTGGGTTTAGGCGAATACAACTGTTAGGTAAGTTTAATCAAGGTGTTGCAACTGTAATGTTAGCTTTATCTTGTTATATTTTAGAGCATGACTTTTGTTTAATATATATACATAATACAAGATATAAAATAACTATTTATTGTAAAAATAAAGTCTCAAAATAATATAATTAGAGACTTTATACATCACTTGACCCGTCCACTAAATTCATGGTCATCAAGTGGTTTGTTGACGTGCATACTTACGACACTAGTTTTCGTAAAGAAAGTGGAAAACATTTGACATCAAATTTGATTATTGAAAATATTTAGTATTCAATAAGAACAAAAAATGTGTGACAATGACTAGTGTAAAATCGTTTGTTAAACAAGACTACAATTTAAATATTTATTATCGTCTCTCGTTGACTGCTTTAGAGAAAGTTAGGGGGATTTTTCAGAGATAATTCTACTTCTCTTAATTTAATTAAGGGTTACTTTAAAAGATTTAATATCTTGATATTATGAGTGACTACCATATGGGTTATAATCGAATAAACAACTTCATGAGGTTTTCCATAACATTCAGGTATTTTCTTGCATTTGAGATATGCTAGATAGAGTATATCAATCATTATGGTCACAACCTTATATTTTTGAGATACCTATAAAAATATAGTTGCGAGATGAGATACATATGATACCATTTTAATTTATTTTTCAAGTATTTTTCTTGTTGTGTTTGGTATTTTTCGTTGTGAAGATACTGATAATTGGTTCTGGTTTTTAGAGAGTTTGTTGGAACATCAAATTATATTTATTTTAGATCATCATTTAGGTATCATTAATGTTTTTTATGTTGTATATCTAAAATGTTATCGTGCATACTGTATTTTTTATCTTGTTCATAATTTGAGGTATGCTCTTTGTTGTTCAGATCCAAAATTTAAGTCTATGATTGTTTCTAGGTTTAAAAATGTACTTATGCTCCAACGATAGACATGTTTAATGAAAATCTTGAACTATTTATTACCGAGGGAGGTCAGAGAGTTGTTACCTTTATCGATAATTTACATTGGGAAAACATATACCCAAGAATTTGTTAAAGGAAAACCATATGGTGTTATGATATCTTTTTCATTTGAATCTATTAACCATCAAAATAAAGATCTATGTATTACCTTATTTTGAATTAATTTATAAGCTTAGAGCATTAGTTACGACTCAAAGTCACGACGTTATGCGGAGGAGCTAAGTTGAAGCAGTAAATTATATATTGAGTATGAAAAAAAGTTTAAGGTTAATGTTCAAGCAAGTCGTTCGTGGCTAGTTTGTAAGTCTCGGCATCCATACTTGAAGTTTTTTCTGAATTTGTTATTATTGCTAATTTACTGAATTTCAAATGTTCTTGCGGTGCTTGAAACACGAGGTATTCTCATGTTCTTATGTTCTTGTTGCAATACGTTCGACTCATGAAGATTCAATGGTATGTATTAAGGTATTTCATATTATCAACAATTATAAGTTAACTTACTCTTTTAGGATACATGCTTTAACTAATTTTGGTGTAGGATCAAACTCTAATAGATCGTCGGAATTACTACATTTTAACTTAAAAAGATGAGTTAGAAGGCTTACGAAGACGTGTACTGCGTCTAAAGGAAAAATAACAACCCGATATATGAAGTGCGTTCGTTGTTAAAGTTTGGGTATAATCGGCAGATTTGCAAGTAACTGTTTTAAATGTTTGATTTTTTTTAATGTTTGAGTTTCAATTTTTCTTATTTATTTTAAGACTTTTGGAATACTATAATTTTTGATCTTATAAAGTATTTGTTATTGTTTTACTTAATGCGAAAAAATTTATATTTTTTTTCTAATTTGATGCAAGACTAGGTTTAGTATTACTAATAGATGCAAAACCCATTTTAGTACTTTTTTTTTTACAATTGCGAGACTATCTTTAAGGTTCTGGATAAATGTAAGAGCATCATATTATTATGGCGAGACTATCTTTGGAATTTTTTAGATATGCAAGATTATCTTTTATCATATAAATAAATACGAGTCTATTAGTAAAGATAAACGATACCAACTTTATTCATGTGTGAGACTGTTGCAACTACTACATGGGATACCGGTACGAACACTACATGCGAGACCTGTTATTTTAACATGCGAGACTAGAGCAATATACTACATAATAACCTATTGTTACTCAAATGTGTGAGACTGCTGCAACTACAACATGCGGGATCGGAGAAAATAAGATGTCGGACTACAACAAATACAAATAAGACTACTTCAGTTACTAGATGCGATACTGGATAAAAAAAGGTAATATGCGATATAAACTACAAATAAAGAGGCAACACCAATCAAAATATAATAGGATAGACTACTTAAAAGGTAATAAGAGATACTACACGTGATACCGGAACAAATATTATTCGCAAGACTACTATAGTTACAACATGCGAGACTGGATCTAAATGGTATATAATAAACTATTACAAATACAACATGCTAGACTACTGCAACTAAAACATATGAGATTGAAGTAAAATAAAATATGGGACTGCAACAAATACAAAGAAGACTATTGCAATTCCAAATAGAACAATTCCAAATTTAAATTAAAGAGAAATTCAAACATAAAAAATAAAGTATAATTAAAAAATATAATAAAGAAAAATTCACTAATCTAAGAACGAAATAAACAACAAAAGAAGCATATATAATAAACTGACTTAAAACAATGAGTTTTTAAACTCTGAAATTGTGTCATCTGGCTGCTTATAGTGGATGTGACTTCTTCAGCATTGTCATCTTTAATAATTCCAAATTTCTGCTTGTTGTGAGACTTACTAGCAGGTTATCGGGATGGAAGCGATAATGGATTTTTTTAAGAATATCTTGTTTTGCCTCTACGACTATGTTTTGTTGGAATAAATCTTGCATTTAAGCCTGGAAAATTCCATATGGAGCCTGTGTATTTTTAACATGGGGATAATCAGGATAGAGCCCTCATATAACTTTAGCAATCTTTTGCTCTTCGTCACAATGCGTGTAGAATTTTCTTCAAATCAAAGTGAGTGAAGAAGTTTCACGAGTGGGTTAGGTGTTCAACCATTAGGGTAACTATGAAGTTAAATAAAGATAGAGTAAATAAATAAATAAAACTATTGAAGTTAGATGGTAAAATTAAGCTAATATAATTAGTAAGGAGTTTTTTTATGGTTTTGATGTGTTTTCTTCGTCTCAAATGTTGCAACTATCCTCTTGAAAATCGATATTTGTCATAACAAGTACATGGATAAACTATTACAATTAAAACATGAGAGACTAAAGCAAACACTGCATAATAAATTACTGCAACTAAAATATACGATACTACTGTAATTATAACATGTGAGATTATAACAAATAAGATGAGAGGTTGCAATAAATACAAAGGAGACTATTGCAATTATTACATGGAATACAAAAATAAATACTATATGTGAGACTAATTCAATTACAACAAGCAGAGATGTGAGATTACAATAAATAAAAAACAGAAATACAAGACTATTGCAACTACGACATGATATACTGGAACAAATACTACATGCGAGAAGTGAGACTCAAACAAACACTACACGCGATACTATTGTAGCTACAACATGTAAGGCTGGAACAAAATATTACATAATAGACTATTGGAACTAAAACATGCAAGACTATTGAAAATACTACTTACGATACTAGAATAAATAAAACATGTGAGACTGCTACAACTATAATAAGAGATACATAAACAAGAGTTTGTTTAAGTTACAAAATACTTAAGTTTACAAAATATTCTTTGTTTGTTTACTTGTAAAATACTTACGTTTACAAAATATATTACATCACAAATACTTCGTCAAGATATCTTCCGATGAACGTTTATTTGGTCATCATCAAGGAAAAGATAAAACATCTCTCATCTTCTCAATGTACATATGAATTCACTGTATTACTTCGAAATAAACCCATTCCCAATAAACATTTTCACGTATTCACTAATAAAAACATCGTATTCGATATTTCCTAGTTTTTATTGTTGAATATCTCGACGTGAATTACCTTATATTTTTGTTTCATTAGTATGATATTTTTTTCCATAAGGTATGTCAACTGTTAACAAGGTTGAAATAAATAAAACAATAAATAAAAGTGAGTCCATATAATAAATAATGAAACATGCAATACAAAGAAAATATTATAATGTCAAACTTGTAATACTGTTTAGCACGATACATTTGATATATTCATGTGATACAAGACACCAAAGGCATGCAAATAAAATCATGCAAGACTAGGTATTGTGTATAATACGAGACATGTAATCACTCTCATGCAATAAACAAATGCAAGGATGGAGATGAGGTCAATTACAAAGAAAAAACCGATACAAGTTACATAGAAAATGATTAGACCAGTAACAATGAGATAGATAATACTAGTTATAAATAAAAAGGAAATATTAGTTAAAATATAATATGCGAGACCAATTAAAAGGTAATAGGAAAGACTAATTAGAAATAAAGATGCAAGACTGTAATAAGTTAATAAGCATGCATAGAATTCGCGATATGTGCAACATGAAACATGCGCGACTGGGAAATGTTACCTTACGAGACTAGTAATACTTACCAGTGGCCCAACATTTTTTCTTGTTTTTTCAAATGCATATTTTCTGGGTAGCAATAGTGGATTATAGTTTTTCGTTTCGCCATTTTCAAGGTCAATAATTAACAATGTTCAATGGTCCATTGTATCTTTCGGGGTGGTGCATATTGGAATCAACACATAATATGTGATCTTTGGAATACTAAAAAACAATATCATAAACCATTTTTGTTACATCATCCTTATTGACCAATGAAGTATTCATCAAGACAAAAGATTATAAACTATTTTTGTTTAATAGTATATACCTAAGTTTAGTTATACATACCGTTGTATGACCAGAAAGTGTTATCGCATGGCATTTATCTGACAACTTTCTATCATAATATTTGATTATAAATCCAATCATCAATGAACTACCAAACGTTAAGTGAGAAAGTTAGAGTGAATAGTAAAAAAAAATCATAATATTGTAATCCGTTTTACGAGATTAATACAGGTATTTATCAAAATGTTTGTGAAATTCATATCATATTAGTCTCGTTTATATTTCTTGCATTTTATATTCTAAGTTAGATTAGTTAGGTGATTTAAGCTAATATCATAATTCACTAGTTCAAACTTACTTTATACTCTCTCACACAATGAATTTGAGATGAGGAAGGATGTCAGACATCGGACATAGAATGTCATCATTCCAGCTAACGTCTCCAAGATAAATGGGTTCAGTAGATAAGGATGAGCTCCCTACCGAGGTAGGGAGCCTTCAACATAAGGGGTAGTTCCATCGTTTTATACCAATACAACAGATGATGTAACATTTATACCATCGGATAACAATGAGGAAAATGATGACCTGGTCATCTTGGCCAACAAGAAGATCAAACACTTAGCCTAAAAAGTGAGTTTTGCGGGTACATGAAGTAAATAACATCACTCATGCTCAAGAGGCGACCGGTCGGCTTGTTACACTATTTCTCCGGTCGGACGAAACTCATCAAATCTAGAACTACTAAGGGAATGTTTTTTATACTCCATAAACTCGATCATAGTACCACTAGAATAAGGCCCGTATTAACCAGCTTCCTCCATTATATATAAAATAAACTAAAATATTAAAATATGTAACCCTGAATGGAGGCTGAGGGAACGCACGCAAATATGACAAGGAGAAAACCTGACTCCCAAGAGGAATAGACCAAATTATAGAGAGAGAAAGTAAACTGTTTAGTGAAAGAAACTATGAGTGAATGTAAAAGTAAAATTATAAAGTGATGAACAATATATAGAAGGTAAAGGGAACCATTAGTCAATCACCAATTGACACATGGCATAATAATACAAAAACTTTAGAACTTGAAGAGTAAACAAGAAATAATAAAAATAAGTAAGTTAAGAAAATGAAAACTTGCCTTGGAAATAGTGTCCAAATAAAAGCTTGTGAAAAGACCGATGGTAAGGATTAGGAAACACTCAACTAGCTTGGAATCAAACAAATTAGTGGGAGAAACAACTGATATGGTATGAATAAATCATAGTACCAAACTAAACAACCGAGATATTCTAGAGAATCACACCTCAAATATGACCAGAATAGTTGGAAAGAAACCAATGTCTACTCTTATACGGGGTCACGCAAAGTAACGCCACCTCTGACTTGGCCAAATGATTAAGTCATATTTGATGCAGGGTCGTATAAAGCATCACGATGCCGAACTTAGCTAAACAAATAATTCAGAATTAATGCATTGCCGCACATATCATCGCTACCCCTAACTTGGCCAAACAGCCAAGTCAGAACTATAACGGGGTCGCGTGGAGTAAAGCGACCCTTGAATTGGCCAAACCAAATAACAACTAACATTACGAACTCATATCGTCACAAAATCTGAGTTGGCCCAACAACCAAGTTGATATTTTCACAAGATCGGGCGAAGTATCGTGACCCCTAACTTGGACAAACAGCCAAGTCAGAATTAACATTTGTTCGTACATATCATTACGACTCCTGACTTGGCCAAATGGCTAAGTCAAAACTAACATGAGGGCACGTAAAAAATATTGTTACCCATGAATTGGCAAAAAGGCTAAGTCATAGTTAATACGGGTTCGTGCGTAGCGTGACAATCCCTGATTTGGATCATGGTCAAGTCTCGCTAATACCGAGTCGTGTTGCACCGTGCGACTCTCGGCTTAGTCATGACTATTCTAGCTTGATGTTAGGTCATGCTACACCATGCGACCTCTGGCTTGGTTATGATACTTCCATACTGATGTTGGATTGCGCTATATCACACCCCCTCTAACTTGGAAATCAGTCCAAGTTCAACTTGTTGTTGGGTTGCGTTGCACCATGCGACCCCTAACTTGGCCATTTGGAGAAGTACACGTCGATGATGGGTCGCGTTGTGCCATATGATCACTGGCTTGGCCATTTGGCCGTTTGGGTCGCCATACGATGTGCGCTCATGGCTCTTTCATTTGGCCAAGTCCAAATAGATATTAGGTCGTGTTCCATCGTACGCCCCTTGGCTTAGAAATTTGGCCATGTCCAACTCGATGTTGGGTCATGCTAGGTTTCGCGACCCTTGGCTTAGCCATCTTGTCAAATCCTGCATAATATGGGGTTGCACTAATATGCACGTCTCCTGACACATTAACCGAATAATCCCGATCAGGTTTTCCGCCAAAAATAGGTATTAGTCCGAATATTTTAGTAGACATATCGCATTTCACTGATTTCAAATACAAAGACCTTACTTTAGTCGCAATCACAATATACATCATACAAATTGATTTTAGGACAACTTCTGAAGTATATATACCATCGACACATACACAATGTGGTATACTAGCGCATTAACCGCGAAATGCCTTTATCTTCAAATTTATACTTTACAATGGACTATAAACCTTATTTGTGTGTTTAGTTTATTTTCCTTTGATTAGTAAAATATATAAATATTAATCCTTAAAAAATTAAATATTTAACAAATAAATTCAAATTATCATATTTAATATAAAGATCTAACTACTATTCTAATTTTAAAAAAATGTGTAAAATTATTTTTAAAACATAAATATTTATAATACTGAAATCATACATATATACATATATATATATATATATATATATATATAACTTTTAATAATTAAAAATTCTATAATATTAATGTAAAAATTTATAATTTACTCACAAATAGATAAAAAAAATATGTATATGAAACTATGTATTTCTTACAATCTTTCCTTCCTGATTTTCTATACCTTTTTTAGTTTTTAGACTTCACAACCAGATATTGAGGTTGATATGAGAAGGATTGTTGACATGCTCAAAAGCATTTGAGATGTTATTTTCCTGAAGTTTTGTTATTCTTGAGTTTTGGTTAAGATTAGAAACTCTCTTGCATTCTCATCGTCGAAATTGTTAGAAAAAATTGACGAGCTCAAGTTCTGAAGTGTTGCAATAAAATTGAAATATGAAGAGAATCATGATCTGGTCCTTATTCAAAAGGGGGAGTCCTAATAAGGTTATATTCACCTACGGGTCTTATGTTCTTATTCAAGAGGTAAAACTCATTGATCAATATCTGGTCCGGCTGAATAAAGAATGTCATATTAATAATGACGACCTAAAGTATATAAATGGTTCTAGATTGTACATTGAAGAAGACAAACTTAAGGGCGAAGAAATAAAGTAGAGTAAAACTGGTAAAGTATTATGAGGACCTCAATACGAGGTTTAAGTTGATCCAAGAAAGTAAGTAACATGAAGACCCAAGTTGTGAGGTTTAAGCTGATCAAAACAACTAGAAAAATATTTACTAAGACATATACGGCCCAATTACGATGATCAGGTTTAGCATGGTAAGTCAGAGAGATGAAGAATATATAGAAATTGGTGTGTTAGAAATAATATCTAAGAACGTTTTAATACACTATTTAGTATTATTGAAGTACCTTAGACGATTATAACTTAAACTTATAATACTTCTAACAAAATATTTGATGGATGAATGGCACGTATCCATAAAACAAATGTGTCATTTGTTTATAAAATTAAGATGAAGACTTGAATAATAGTATTAATAAAGGCATTGACCTTATTGTAAAGGGTTCCGATTTTGTAATCTTTACAGTAAATCTAATATATTGAGAGTATTCCTTATTTTATTGATTTTTTAGCTTATTTCCATTAGAAGTGTTTTGTTAATGATTTCTCATTCTCAACAGAGATGTAAGAGTACACCATTATGCTTATAAAGAGTTTTTGTACAACTTCAACTGTTAGTTTTCTATGGATGATTCAAAGAATTTTTACCCATATCAATTAAACGATATGCATCATTGTGCATTTTAGATTGGATTTAAAATGTTCAGGCCGTACTTGCACTTGTTCTCAAGCTTTTCTTTCAAATTATTAGTCGTTTGTTTTTTCTCATTATTTTCTTTCTAACGGATAATATTATATTTAATGACTCGAAATCATTAACTCATCTAGAGCTACCACTTCTATCTTGTAACCCATAGCAAAAATAGTTTCATGCGTAGCCACTTTGAAAGTTCTCGTATACGCCTATAATACTTCATGTAACAAATCATGTCATTTTCACTTAGCATTCTCAAGATTTTTTTTAATATTATTCGAAATGGTATTGTTAGTAACTTTGACTTGCCCATTAGCTTGTGGATTATATAGAGTATATAAATATTATTTTATCACATACCTTACGTAAAAGTTGTACTTATGTTGTTTTAAAATTGAGGCTATTATCATGTATGAGTATCCTATAAATTATTAACTACTTAAAATGTTAGTTTATAGAAACTCACAAACTTCTTGATATCGAGTCCTTACTAAAGTTTTTGCCTCTACCCATTAAGTATAATAATCAACAACTTTAATTAAAAATAGCATCATCCTTATTTCTATTGGTTTTGGACGGATCAAATTTATTCTACATATGTCAAATGGGTATGGAAAAGGGTCTGAACCCATAATTTCACTCGGAAAGTGACTCATATTAGAAAATCATTGACAATGATCACAAAAATGAATCATTTGCTTTACATAAGGTGCCAATGTATGCTACTAGTATCAGGTTGAAAAGAGATGTCGAATTAACCCTTTTCAAAATGCGCTCTAACAACTCGTTTGTGTCGATATTTTAAGATAAATAGAGCTTCTTTGTTATCGTATATCGTCTTTAAACTTAACTGACGTGTGTGTTTAGTTTAAATTCCAAATTGTTTACTAACATGAAAGAATATTTATTTCCATGAATGTTCAGAAGATGGTAGCTTAACTATGTTACGCTGTTTTCGAAGGTAAAATAGTAAAAAAAACGATTCGCTGACTTTGTTGAATTTTTATTCAAATATTATATTAGAAATTCTAAAGGGAATTTTAAGTAAAACTGTATATACTTTCAATATGGTTAATGTGTGCTCGTTATTAGGTGTAAGTTAACTAGGTAAAACTCTACATCATTGGAAGAATTCAAGAAGTTTAGGATGAAGTGGAAACATGACATTCCATTCTCCCGTCATATACAAAAAAAAACTTCGTTCATGAATAACGTGTTTAGATAATCTCCTAGTTTTGGAAAACAAATTTTGACCTCGTCGATTTATATCTCATTTAAAGAGTAATAGTTTTAATTTTTCAAATATTACTCATGATATATGAAAGTGTGTTTCGGAAAATATTTATAAAAAAGCTAAGTCTCTGTAACATCTTGTCTTTGGGGTTAGGGTTGTCTGATGACAACGAAATTTCATGGGTGATGGTTCCTAGTGGGATAAGAGCGTCGTTATTATGACACAAAATGTTTGAGGGTTTCTTAAAGTAAATTTTGAGTTTTACTTTATCTTCTCCTTTGGCTTTGGGTGTAATGCCTACAATGGGAAGTTGTTCAGTTTTTGACAAATAATAGTAGTTTTTATTTGATGATAAACATGATGAATATATTTATGATTTGCTAACGTATACTTCATCTAAAAAGTTAATGTCATTTTCCCATTGACCATTTTGTTGGTAATTTTGAGATTACAACTGTTCATTCTCAAAATCCAATTCTGTCACCACAAGCATACTACACAGTGGACAAATGTGTTGATTCAAATCTTAACCTTTACGATCCATCTTAACTAGCTAACTAATTAAGAATGAAAAGATTAAAGTTATAATTAATAATGTGTAAAATTATGTTCGATTGATAGACAATGGTCAGAGGTAAGGTAGGAAAGTAGTGTCTTCAGTACGCAAGTTTAGAGCGAGAAGTTTAAAAAAACTCTGCAAATTTAACGTAAAAAAGTATAAAAGTAAAACCGTGTCTACTTATATAGTAGAAGGTGTTGAATCCTGGCTGTTGATTTGAAATAAGATTAACAGTCAATATGTAGTATCAAGTTTTTTTTTTCGGAGGGAACCCGCAGCCGCTACTCAGAGTGCAATGAGTGCGCACATGGTAAACCCTCAGTCTGACGCGATAGCCTGCAAACCAACGCCAGAAGGTAAACCACACAAGGTGACAGGCTCAGCCGAGAAAGAGTATGTAGAGGGACTCGAACTCATGACCTTTTGGTCATAAGAATGTCATACTCAACCAACTCGGCTACCCCCTTGGGGGCTATGTAGTATCAAGTTGTATTAGAACTATTGTGTTATTAATTGTTAATCGAAGTTTAAACATTTGTGACACCATTATTTTGTTTAAAATTTTATATTATTAGTTCAATAATTAAGATATAGACTACAAAAATTGATCGATGCATACAAAGTTGAATATTGAAGTTAAATATTACCAAAGAAGTATTTCTATTAAAAATAAATTTTAACATTCATAATTTGTTGATTGTCACTGAACTTATAAATAAATATAAAGACTAGGGATAATCCTCATAAGGTTATATATCGTTATGATGTTATTGCCCATATTCAAAAAAGTAAAGATCCATAATGGATAAATGATAAATGGTAAGTGTCGGCTAAAAGTAATTATGTTATAGCCGACACTCTTTGATCCAGATAATGATACATGATCAATGATGATAGTTAATATTTTTTACAAAGGTAAAAACTTTGTCTACATAACCATTATACATAACTAAGACGACGTGTTCTTAATAGGTTAAAAATAATTATATATGATCGAATATATATTGATATTTAGACGATGCATGAAACGTTAGTAGATGGTTATAGATGATGCATGGCATGATAGTTAGATAAATATGATGGGAAAATAGTGTCTTCAAGAGGAGATAGACTGATAAAGATATAAATTATTAGGGAGCTAAAGCAATTAGAGAAAAAAGATACTGTTAATAGTTTAGTAAAGTTAAAAGGATGGATATAGATGTAATGGGCCAAAGTGCAATTTACCTTATTATATAACTACTTATGTTATTTGTGTTATTGTCTTATAAATATGACAATAAATTATGAAATAAAAGGTGATTGAACATTACATTTTTAACTCCCGATTATCGATTGTTTTTCTCTCTAAAACTAAATAATTTATTCTCTCTATCTATAATTACTTTTATTACTTGATTTTCATACTTAAAATCTATCACTTAACATCGGTGACCACAGTGGGAGAGTACGGTGTACCTAGATTGCAAATCTAAGATAAAAAATTACAAAATTCGCAGTTAGTGTTATTGATCGAGGATGCAATGGAACCAGAAACTAGAGTTGATTCTACAATACACGAAGAAATTGAGGCGCTGGAATCAGATTTGCGTAGAGAAGAAAGTCGAGGTAATAGTCAAGTTCCAGAACAACATAATCAATCTGATATTGAAAATTGAATTGGTTATTAATAAAAAAATCTGAATGATGAGTATATTCGAAGAGAACAACAAATTCAATCAGGTATATTGAGATCTAACGTACGACAAGTTGAGGAGAAAGAAGAATTGGAAAATTAATCTGATGAATTTTACACAACTTATAGAATTTAAAGTGACTGTAAGAAATCACATTATCAGTCAGATAAAGAGCATCGTTCTTCGCGAAAGGAAAAAAAGGATAAACATCGATACATATCATCTAGTGATAGTGAAGTTTCCAGTTCAGATTCCAAGGGTGATTCATTTAAATAAATAGGATAGATGCATTCTTCAAAATGAGTGGGAAGTCGGCGTCGAATATCACGTAAAAAGTATAGATCAAATAAGGATAATGGGCCTCGAAATGTGAGGGATAACTCTTGGTATGATGGTAATGTACTTGAATACGGTCATGGGAACTAATAGACTGATTTGTATATGCAATGAGTATATTAGAGGAATTCTCCTTTGTCTGTTGAGATAGGGTCGATACCTCTTCATATGCGCTTTGATATTTCGAATTTAGAAACATTTAGTGGGACACAAGATTCCGATTATCACATTGAACAGTTCAAAAATTATATGATGAATTTCGAGGGTGATGATAGGCTGGTATGCAAAATATTTTCTCATACTTTTAAGGGTACTGTTTTAAAGTGGTACAATAGAATTTTGAGGGTATCGATAACCAACTTTAGATTTTTTACACTTCATTTCGAAGACAATTTTGGGAAGCAAATATATGTGTGCCAATGGTGATCATACAATGCAAACATGTAGTAAATAAAAAGTTAAAATATTATACTAGATGGTTTGTATTAACAAAGACATAATTGGAAGATTTTGAAAATTTTGTTGCAATGGAAGCTTTTAGACAAGGGTTAATATCTGAGGATCTAGCAATTGAGACTATGATGAGAAGGGTATTGACATTTGGAGTACTAATAGCTCAAGTTTAGGAACATATCAAAGTGGATCAAGTTCCATCCAAAGAAATTCGGGGCATGCACCTACTGGTCAAGGGCATCAAGAAAACTTCAAATTCTCAAATAACATCTCGCCCGAGGACAAATACTAATTTTCCACCTCGAGTGGGAGGAGAGCATTCTCATCTAGCTAGTTATCAACCTCCACGTGTGAGGCCTAATCATTGGATAAGGCCAGTGTGTTTTGCAGATTTAACGGAAAACATGGAAACCATCTTTGAAAAATCTAATAATCATGTAAATTTTAGAAAGCCAGCTCCAATAAATATGTCAAGAGAGGAGCGAAACAAAAAATTTTGCAAGTATCACAATGATATATGGCATGATATTGTTGATTGTATAATATTGAAGAAATAAATTCAAATTTTAATAGAAAATGGAAATTTAACAACCTTCGATAAAGGACAAAGCAGCAGTGCTCGGAATAATCAGAGTACATCAATACAGCAGGATATTAGCACAAATTTGAGGCATGAGAATATGTTGATAATCATGGATTCTGAATTAGAAAACTTTGATGCAGCACTGGAGTATCTAGATTCATATACATATCATATAATCTTGATTGCAGTGGATGAGCCAGTAGTTTATGGAAGAGTTCAAAATTTATGTGAGTATTTTAAATCTCTAGAAATTTTCGGAGAAGATACAATAATTGGTAACACAAATAGTCTGGAAAGAGGCATGTTATAAGTTTGGCAACTCAGCTGGAAGCAAAATATCTAATCATTTATATGGGAATAAAGCAACACATTTTATCATGTTCAACGAAGATGATCTGAGGGGTATAGCATGGCCTCATGAGAAAGCGGTAGTGATAGGGGTTGAAATTGCATAAACTGAAGTCATACGTATTTTGATTGATATCGGGAGTTCAATGAATGTATAAATCAAGTCAACGTATGATAGGATGCTTAACCCACTTGCAATTCTTCGATATGAACATACGATAATTGGATTTACAGGAGTAACTACAAAGGTTATTGGGGAATTCGATGGGGAGGTTTACTTGGAAAATGGCCCATTTAATCTATTTATGGTGGTCGAATGTCCGACCAGTTATAACATTATATTTGGGAGATCTTGGTTGTCAAAGATGTATGTAGTCGTCTCAAGTACGCATCAATTTTTGAAATATATAGTTGGTGATCATGTCAGAGTAGTTCGAAGTAATCAGAAAGTGTCAAGAGAATGTTATGCAACAACGTTGCATTTTAAAAGAGTTGTTTCTGATGATCAAATGGTCGAATAACACTAAGGGGGTTGACTTCAGATGAGGAAGGTGTAAATGATCTGAAGGAAACCCCAGACTCTTTAGTAGTGGGAGAAAAGTTTGAGGAATACATGTTTCCAAATGGGAAATCTTTACGAATAGGGATATTACTATCACCTACTTTGCGAATAGGGACATTATTATCATCTACTATACGTTTCTAATTGGTGCAGTTTTTGTTTAACAATATGGATGTTTTCGATTTGAAAACTGAAGTCGTATAGGGGTTCCACCCGAGGTGATATCCCATAGCGTGGTGTTGAATCCGAAGATTAGACCTATTATTTAAAAGAGGCGAGCTTTTTGTGTAAAGAAATCTAAGGAAATTATGGCAAAAAGTGGATCATTTATCTAAGATCAAACATATACGAGAGTAATAATACCCTTTATGGACTGGGATTCCAGTGTTAATAAAAAACAAGAATGGAAAATGAAGAATGTGTGTTAATTTTACGGATTTATTATAACATGTCCTAAAGACCCATTTCATGTTTCTCGAATTTATCAGCTTATGGATTCAACATCTGGGAATAAAACTCTTTCTTTTATGGATGCATTCGTCGGTTATAATCAGATCCAAATGAATCTAGGGATAAAAAAATTATAAAATTTTATTATTGATCAAGGATTGCATTGTTATCGTGTTATGCCTTTCGGTCTCAAGAACGTTGGGGCGACATATTAAAGGCTGGTCAACAAGA
Source organism: Limnanthes douglasii subsp. nivea (assembly GCA_036936605.1). Classification (NCBI taxonomy): domain Eukaryota; kingdom Viridiplantae; phylum Streptophyta; class Magnoliopsida; order Brassicales; family Limnanthaceae; genus Limnanthes; species Limnanthes douglasii. The sequence continues at coordinate 129,700,266 of JAUPFV010000003.1, read as the reverse complement.
CTTTTTATTCTCAAATTGGAAGGAATATGGAGGTTTATATCGATGATATGTTTATCAAAAGCACTTCGGATGATGAACACCTACAGGATTTGAAGGAAACTTTCTCAAATCTCAGAGTTATTCGTTTGAAGTTGAACCCGAAAAAATGTACATTTTAGATCAGGGAAACTTTTGGGGTATATCATAAGTGAGAAAAGAGTAGAGGCTGATTATGATCAGTTGAAGGATTTTGGTATTAATGTCTTTACCTCGAACAATCAAAGAAGTGTTGTTTTGACAAGAAGGTTGGTTGCTTTAAATAGATTCATTTCTTGATTTTCTAAGTGCGCTCTTTTTTTCCAAGGTTTGCGTCGACCATAGGAATTTATGTGGACAAAAAAATGTGATGAGGTATTTTTGAAGATTTAAAAACATTTGTTATCACCTGAAATTTTATCCAAGCCTCGATTAGGAGAACATTTATTCGTGTATATAGCGGTGTTAGATTTTGTTGTTAGTGATGTGTTGATAAGGGAAGATAATAGAGCTTCTATGCCAGTTTATTATGTGAGCAAACGTTTATTGGCATCAGAGAAAAACATACTTGAGGCTTCAAAAGTTGTCTGTGTCCTTAGTGGTCGCTGCTACAAAAATGCATCCTTATTTTCAAGCTCATACAATTGTGGTTCAGACTTCTTTCCCGTTGAAGAATGTATTGCAGCGACCAGATATTCCTGGTAAAAAGACTAAGTTGTCGGTTGAGTTGGGGGATTTTGATATCAAATTTTCTCCTCGGATAGCTATTAAGGCTCATACTTTAGCAAATTGTTTTAGTTGAATTTCATTGAAGCCAGTCTGATGGGGAAGTTGTCAAAGAATTGGTGTCAGTAGATTCAATGTGGGTGGTTCTGGCAGACGAAGGTTCTTGCTTATTTGCATCTACTGCAATGGTACAATTTAATGCTCCTACTAGAGAAAAAATATATCACGCTACTCGATTTAGATTTCAAACATCCAATAACAAGGCTGAGTATGAGGCTACTTTGTATGGTTTAAGGCTTGCAAGTATTTGTGGGGCCAGAATAGTTCGGTTGGAGAGGGATTCGCAGTTGGTAGCAAATCATGTTATATAAATTTACAAGGCTAAGAAGGACCAAATAGTTTTGTTTCTTCGTGAGCTTCAAGGGTTAATTCTTGTATTGGATAAAGTAGTTGTTGAACACATCAGTCATGAGGGCAACACAGTTGCAGATTATTTAGACACCATTGCGTATACATAGGAGTATCCTTGGATATTATTGCAAGAAAGTACTTCTATTTTATCAAAGATAGAATAGTGTCAGTATTCTAAGTGTTTGTCACTATAGAAAATGTTCGACGAGACTGGAAATTTGAAATAATAGAGTTCTTGCTTAGAGGAACGTTGTCTCAAGATGTCAAGTTAGCTCAGAGATGAAGGTACAAACCTCATGGTTATACAGTGTTAGATGAAGTGTTGTATAAGCAGTCTTTGAGTAGACCATTATAACGATGTTTGGGTAAGAATATGTCTCAAGAAATTTTATATGAACTACATGATGGGGAAGCTTCTGCTCATTATGGATTTAAGTCTTTGACGATGAGGGTTTTGTTGGCAGGTTATCATTGGCCTTCAATCAGGAGTGGTGCTAAAAGTTTGGTACGAGGCTGTAATACTTGTCAGCGATTTGCTAATTATATCTATAAACCGTCACTACCACTTATCTCAATTTCTGAATCGGTTCCGTTTGATAGATGGGGAATAAATCTAGTTAGGCCACTACCCATGGCTTCGGGAGGGCGACAAACAATTATTGTGGCAGTAGACTATTTTTCAAAATGGAAAGAAGCTTATCCATGATCAGGTACAAGGGCTAAAGATGTTGTCAAGTTTATTGTGAATAATATATGATGTCATTTTGGAGTTCCTCGAATGATTATTAAAGATAACGACCCTCAATTTAACAATAGAGAAATTACTTCCTTTTGCAATTCGAAGGAAATTATACAATGTTTTTCAACACATTTTCATCCTCAAGCAAACGATCAAGTTGAAGTAACTAATAGGTTTATTGTTGAAGGGTTAGAGGAAAATTTGACATGTGGTGCAGGGATATGGCCAAATTATTTGCAAAAATAATTGTGGGCTTATAGAATAACACCTAGAGATGATATTCATGAAACTTCTTTTGCCTTAGTATATAGAATAAATGTTGTGAGCCCTTCAGAATCAAATTTAACTTTTTATAGAATACTTCATTATTTTGGAATTCAAATAAAGAAGCAAGGAGAACATACCTTAATTTAATCGAAGAGGAGAGGGTCAGAGCGCATCTGAATTCGATTATTTATCAAACTTTGATGAGGAGTCGTTATAATTCGAGGGTAAAACGAAGAGATTTTAAGGTGGGAGACCATGTCTTGAGGAAGGTATTCCTGCACACAAATGATAAGAGGCTAGAGAAAATGTCTCTAGATTGGGAGGGTCCGTATTTAGTGGTAGTGTCGGTTTATGGATTGGGAGGGTACTTGGGAGGGTACTTGGGATTTAAGCCAAGTACGTATCGCATTCAGGATGAAGAGGGGATACTTCTACAATACCCATGGAACATTGAGCATTTGAGGTTGTATTGGGAGTAAGTTTTCCTTTTTTTACTATTATGATTTTTTTAATTTTATTTTTTATGGCATACTTTTTCATCTCCTCCTCCTGACAGAAGAAGGTTTTAACGAGGTACCACACTTACATTTACAATTATGAATAAAATTCTCTTTTTTTGCCAACGTTCATTTCCTAAAGTACAAATCGTATGATCATTTTTGGGGTAATTTGTGGTCATATTATTTGAAGTACTAACGTTCATTTAAAGAACAATTCGAAGTGCAATGTTAGTGGAAATATTATTAAAAGTGCTAGCGTTAATTTAAAGCACGGTTTGAAGTGCCAATGTGAGTGGCGATAATATTCGAGGTGCTAACGTTCATTAAGAGCATTGTTTGAAGCATTAATTTGAATGGTGAAAATATTCGAGGTGCTAACATCCATTAGAAGCACTGTTTGAAGTACTAATTTGAGTGGTGATAATGTTCGAGGCGCTAACATCCATTAAAATCATTGTTCAAAGTATTAATTTGAGTGGTGAAAATATTTGAAATGCTAACGTCCTTTAAAAGCATTGTTCAAAGTGTTAATTTGAGTGGTGATAATTTTCGAGGTGCTAACTTCCATTAAAAGCACTGCTTAATTTTAGTGGTGAAAATATTTGAGGTGCTAATATCCATTAAAAGAAATGTTCGAAGTATTAATTTAAGTGGTGAAAATATTCGATGTGCTAACGCTCATTAACAAACATTATTTGAAGTATTAATTTGAAAAGTGATAGTATTCGAGGTGTTAACATTCCTTAAAAGCATGATTTGGAGTATCAAATTGCATCATGATGAGAATTCCAGTATGGTTGGATTTGATCAATTGTGTAAGATAAAACACGATGACGTCAACATATGATGAAAATATTTTGATTAATTTATATGGCAAGCAAAAGGAGGCGTTGATACTTAGGTATTTTTCAACCAAACAATGGTTAATTCAAGTGCTAAGTGTTTAAGTTCCAATAAATGAAAATAGGGAACAACAACAGAACATCAACAACATAACAGTAATCACCAGGAACGTCACTGATTCAACAAACACAAAAAGAAATGTTCCAATACAAATACCATTTTTTAATCCTTTCCGCCTTCGTTGGAAGTAGTGTTTGAACTTTCTTCTAAGGAGTTCCATTCATCATAAGATTCAATATCTTTAGAAGAGTCTGATGGGGAAATTTCAAAAGCTTCTTTAGGGCGTCGTTCTACTATATTTAATTCCAGCAATCTGAAAAAATTTCATTCGGAAACGCTCCATGAAATTCATGAAGCAAAACAATATTTGTCTGCTCTTCAGTTGTTTTGAAAGTAGTAAGGCTATCCAGTCTATTTTGGTCCTTTGCGGCTTGAACGGTAAGGCGTTTTTATTCTTAAATTTTATTTTGAGTGATTCCAAATCCTCAATCGCCTTCTTCTTCTCTCCCTTACTTTTTACAAGAAATTCTTTCAGAGACAAGTATTTTGTACGCTCCTTGTTTATCTCCGAATCATGATTTGCCTTGAGTTCGTCTATTTTAGTTTGATGTGAAGATTGCAACTCTCTTTTTTCTTAATCATTAATTTCTCTCAAAAGACGTTTGATTTGGATGGATTTTTTTTATAAATTCAGATATGTCATTGAATGGTTTGAAATTGTTAGAGGACGTGTTGACATCAAATTCAACTCGAGTTCCTGTTATACTCGGCTTCTTTCTTCCACCAGATGACATCTTTTTCCATATCTTCCAAATTGCTTTGAATAGATTTAACTTCCTCACGTAAATGTTTTGTTGTATCTTCAAGGATAGAAAATGTTTGAAGCACATTTAACACTTCCTTTGAGGGTTCCTCGGGAGGATGAGGATGATAATTTTCATAAAGAGCAAGAGCAGCTGACGAGAAAGATTATGGAGGATTCGAACTTACACTTTGAGGCAAATTAGTTGTTGTAATTTGTGAGAAAAATTGTGTTATGTATTCTTGGATTTGTTGGATTTTAGGGTCCATTTCCGTATATATGTCTTGATCATCTTCACCAATGGCATCCTCGCTAATCACATGTTCAGTACCTTGGTTGTCTTGGTTGTCTATTTCAACAAATTTGTGTCTTTTCTCTGTCTCGTTGATATTGGTGTCAGATTTGTATGAGTTACATCAACATTAAATTTTTTTTGAGGGGTTTTCAAAGAAATCTTCTTCTTGTCCAAAGAGACAGTATTTTTTATTTTTCTTGAAGGTTCAGTTTCAGCTCATTCTTCATTGTCGGGGGGGGGGGGGGGGGGGGTTAAATGCACTTAATTTCCTTTTAGGATTCCTTTGCATTTTCCTTGGTTTGAGACTTGTGGAGGAGCTAGCTTGTGTTTTTTTCTTTTTTCTGTCTTCTACAGGGATAGGGGGCTCTATGACTTGTTTCGAATCGGTAGTATGATGCGTGTATTAGAATATGCTAGCCTTTTCACAACATCTCCTGGATTGAGGGGCTCCATTAATTTATCATTAACAATGGTAGAATCCGGAAAAATCCTTCATAGATGGTTGTTGATAAAATTCAAATGTACGAAGGTGCTATGGAATTCATTGCCCCATGTTTTTTTTTGCCCAACAGACAGTTTGGCGAAAGTATCTTTGGCAGTTATTTTGTGGATTTTATATCGCCTCAAAATTTCTACATACAACAATAATACATAAAAAAAAACCTTGAAATACAACGTAAGAAAAAAAAAGAGGTTGAACCCCTTACTGGTGCTTTTCCACTTAAGACAGAGTTTCGATGGGTTATCCTCAGAAATTTCCATTCTATTTTCCCACGCTCCAGAGATAAAGAAAAATCTATGTTTTCAGAATTTTTCAGCTCCAAGTGTCAGATAGTAGAATGGCGGGACGAGAATATTGGAAAATCCAGTAAGCGCAATGAATTTCATTAATTGATAAAGGAATTTGGCCAAGTCTGGAAGCCATTATGTTGGACAAGAGAATGAACCACATAGTTGGGCTTGATTACATCTGACACAAGTCGATGATCTAAAAGTATTCAACTATCATTGAATTTAAGAGAAATGGAAGACCCCAATTTATGATCTCAGGATATACCACAAGAAGGTACTTAAGGAGGATGTCTTTCAGGTTAACGCGTAAGTTTGCAGCGATGTCCTCAGGCAAAGTTATGGGTTTTTTTTTCTTTTTTTTGGAGCCGGTTTTTTTTGAAACGTTATCCTCGGGCTCCGAGGAAGCATCACTTTATGTATTATATTGATCAAAACGAATTTTCAACTAATTGTTTGATTAGTTAACAAATAAACATAAAAAATGTTTTTAAATATTATTGTATTTGTTTCATATGTTTGATATTATTTTGTTGAAAAAAAAAATTAATTTGATAGGTCGGATATTGTTGGAAGTCAGGATCAGATTTATCTTAGGGGGACATTTTAGATTTATAATAAAATCATGTTGAGTAAGTTGGGTGCTGGGTGACTAAGTTGTGTACCATGTTTGTATCTTCTTTGGTCTGGGGCTCATGAGACTGGCCCATACACATGATCCGGCCCGATTGGCTCATGGACCTGAATTGTCCTATAAATAATATAAAAACAACATTTAGTGGGTTGCTTGATTTTCTCTTTACTTATTAATAACTAGCACCTCTATTATCTCTTTAATCTCTATTCAAAATATAATACAGTGTCTAAACACTTACCTTAAATACCCTCTGACCATATTTCATCATCACCAGATTGGCGACCACAGTGAGAGTGGAAGGTACCATGATATCGGTATTCAAAATTTAATTCACAAATCGACCTTCAAAATTCTTTAAGTTAAATTGATATATATCACTACTTCGGGGTCCAAGGAAAACCGAAGGCCCCTGTTGAGCACATCGATATAGACCACCAACTCACTAGCCCTACAGTCCATCAAAATTTCTCCAAATTATGGAAGTTTATCCTTGACTGAATCAGGTAATCCCCATTTAGCTCGAATCCCTCCAGTTCAGATTCATGGAAATAGACAAGATATTTTTTAAAGGCCAAAATATATTTGACACTACTCATGGTGAAATTAGGCCCAACTCGTCCAATAAGAGACTGTGTTAGTGGCCTGGATTCTCTTTAGAGGGCTTTATATTTGACCTCATCATAGCCAACTTTTGGGACCTTTGGATGTTTTTTCTCTTGTTGACTTGGGAGTTACCCAAGTCTGACAAGATGTATCGAGAGGGGTATCTTTACTACTATCTTCCATGTTTTATTCCATGACTTATGGTATTTATTCTGAAGATCTACTAGGCTGAGCACTAAGATTTTCTTTCTCGAATCGAGAAGACTCAACTGTTATACTTGTAGAATTTTCCTGTATATTTGAACATGATGGGAGTTCGGTAACAGTGGTTTCTCCTTCCATGATCAGAACTTGTGATGAGGGATTGTCACTAACTGTGAGCGATTTTGTTAGCCTATTTTATGTAGAATGATTATTTTTTCCTTAGAAAGTCTTGTGACTCTGCACGGAGTACTCTCATCAATGTCTGAACCTATAGCTATGAAATTTGAGGGAGTTTTACGGCTAGTGGCCCCTTGAGTTTGGGATAACTTGATTGACTGTGGAGAATGACTAGGTGATGTGAACGAATGGGTTGTCGAGGTGGGTTCGGAAAGGATGTGATGCTTATTGTAATGGTAACCCTCTTCCGCCCCCCCCCCCCCCCCCGGTATTTTGTAGACTGAGTTGTAATAACTTTACCCAAAGAGATGGGTAACCCAGCAACAACTCTTGTTTTTTTCTCTTCTTCTAATTCGAATAAATTAAGCCAACCACCTTTGATTAGATGGTTCCTGGATGTTAACATACAAACCCTAAAAAGTGTTGGAAAGCGTGATTTTTGGTGGCTAATGTGGAGGGGAAAGATAAAAAAAATTCTGTAAAAATTGAAGGCTTAAAAAACATATTCTCTATCTAGATTTTGGAAGCTAAGTTTTTTCTCACTCTAGAAAATACCAATAGTAAAAATTATTTATATATAAGGGCTAAGAGAAGTTTGAGTGCCCTACTATGGAATGAGAATCGACTGAAGTAGCTAGGGAGCTATAAAGAAGTGTAACCGTTTCTCTCCTTTGATTGGGCGGTTTTACTTAGGGTAAAACAAGATCTTGGGTCCAATAAAAAATTGTCACGTGTTTGAAAAAGTAATGACTAATATGTTGTGACCTTTGGATACTAACTTTTCCTAAATAAGCCTATCAGATACTGTTCAAAAACGGTTTGGATATATTAGCTCTCCCGAAATACTTCTGAGAGAGATAAGAGGGCTAGATGATAGGGTCAGATTTAATGGAAGTCATGATCAAATTTATCTTAAGGGGCATTTTAGACTTATAATAAAAACCATGCTGAGTAAGTTGAGTGCTTGATTACTAAACTATGTACCATATTTTTGTGTTCTTGGGCCTTGGGGCTCATGAGATTGACCCATACACGCGACCCGACCAAATAGGCCCATGGACCCGAATTGTCCTATAAATAGTCCAAAAACAGCATTTATGGGTTGATTGATTTTCTCTTTTTACTTATTAATAGCTAGCACCTCCATTATCTCTCTATTATCTACTCAAAATATAATATAGTATCTAAACACTTACTTTAAATACCCTCCGACCATATTTCATCATCACCAAAATTAAAGTTAAAGTTTTATAAAAATATATGGAGCATACCCCGATGATAGACATGAGTCTCTAAATAAAGTGTTATGATCCAAATTTACTGGATCCGAAATAAAAGGGGAACTAGAATCCAATAAAACATAGAACATGGGTGAACAACAAATGGTATCGGGTGAGGGTGGAACAACAAATATAAATCAAAACGTCAACAATAGAGGACAACGATCACGACCATTATCTGAGCGAGCTGCAAATACTACAAAACCACAATACGAATAAATTAGATTTTATAAAGGAAATTACCCTAGCCATCCAGTCTTGGTGCCTAGAAATCTGAACCGAAGGTACGAGAAAATAAGGTCGGATACCGTAGAGGCAAAAACATGAAATAAAAAAAATTCTTATATTTATCTCCCATCAAGAATGTTATATAACTGCGTCAAATAAAGTAAGCCAAAAATGACCATTCCGAGAAACAAATATCAATTTGATGCCTCACAAACCCAAGATTTCAAATTAAGAGAATTTAACGAGAATCCGAGTTTAGAGCTAGCAAATCCCCAAATATATTGAGTGAAGCTACAGTCATAAAGGATATGATTGGTAGTTTAAGAGCCAAGATTGGATAAGACACAATCTGGTGGAGTGTTTAAACCCCAACTCAGAAGCTTATCTCGAGTACATAACTTGTCATGGATCACAATCCAAATGATGAAATAATGAAGAAGAATGTTAAACTTATTCCATACTAACCTGGCCCACCGAACACAAAGGTTTGATATACGAATGATGTTATAGGTGTCATTGATAGTGGATTATTAATCTCCTGGAAATTGCTTTGGTTATTTACTCGTATCGTTCTGATATTTGATGGCCAGTCCGAGTGGCCACTGTAGATGATATCTGAGACTTTGAGGTTCTTCCCGAGCCTTGAGTATTTTATGATGTTTTTACCATAGTGATTACAAAGGGGTATAAAGGAGCCAATAGTCGTACCAGAAGGAGGTGTTCGCCTCGTTGTCAATCGTCGCCCTATTTTTCCTATAGTTTATTAGATCTTTCAACTACATATATTTAAATATTTAAAATCGGTTATTAAATCTTTGATATAAGGTGTTACTTTACATTTGATGGATTCTGAATGGACGCTCCAAAGAAAAATTATGTATTTTCGATCTACTGGGAAGCACACCGATGCTATATGCTATAATTAGAGATAGTTTGTTATTGTATATGAATGGAATTAAAATTAAAATTAAAATTATGTTTATTTTGTTCAATAATTCATCTGTAAACAAGAGAATTATTGAGTATCTTAAAAATGATTGTAACCTTATGTTTCCTCACACCAAATGTTTATGTCATATACATCATTTGGTTGCAAAAGATGGAATAAGTATTAAATATAAGGATTATATCAATTCTATTAAATATGGGTTTCTACTATGCTCGAGCTTGGGTCCTTAAAAAATATGAAAATAAATTGTTAGGCCTAGTAGAAAGACATACAGAAAACTAGTTTTACATGTCAAAACTAGATGCAACTCTACATATTATCATCTTGCACATGCTTATATGTATATATAAGATTACTACACTTTATAATAGACATAATTCTAATATACCTCTTAAAAATCAAAATTGCTTCTATTGTGCTTCAATGTTAAGCTTCTTTAGGCTATTCAAATATGTAACTATAACTTATTATATGTAATATACTCCTACCATCCTTTAGGCTCTTATGAAATTACTAATCTTGACATGCATATGATTAAATATAGGGTTATAAACTATTTTTATCTCATGTCATACGTTATGTTATTAATTGTATTTTTTATTTTTTTTAAACAGACATATTTTTATCTTTTTAGTTAATTGTTTTAATAAAGCCATACAAATTGATGATGTAACTTATTGCCCTTATGTATATATTCGAGAATTGACGCTCATCCTTATATAATGTATAATAAGTATGTTGAAAATGCATGAGAAATATAAATGTTAGATCTTCAAATATAGTGGGTAATAGTAGTAGTAATATGGGGAGTCAAACATTTCCATAACTATGTCGAAATGGAAATGCTAAATAGTATGATGACAAAAGAAACTTTTCAAAGTAGTTATGAAATGATCAAATATTTGAACACTTTATTTTAGTTACATCAATATGACATTAAAACCCCTTTTTATATCTTAAGGTGGTGAAATTCCGAAAACACGAGTTTCATATTATTTGCAGGTTAGCCAGTGAGATTTTTTTAATACATATGTCTTTAGTGGCAAGTAAATATGTTATTAGTCAAGCCAGACTACAATACATGACAAAACGAATAATATTGATAGATGGGGAAGTTAGAGTGCTTACTGCAATCAAGGACGGGACTGCGACGAACCATAGGATGCAAGGCAAATAATATAAAATAAAAGAGAATCCAAAGGATATCTTTAATAAATTTCCATAAGATGTTAAACAAGATTTTGAACAAGGTCCTATGGATAAAGTTGAAGTTGTTGATGGGGGATGTGATGATGAAGATCTTGAATCGAAAGGCATAACTTGACTAAATGAATGACATTTGTGATAGAGTTTGGAATATGGTAGTTAAATTTGCGAACATTTGTAAAACTCAAACTCATGGCCTACAAGAGTATAAAATGTGAAAGGTTTAACTGAGTAAAAATTATTTTTTATCCTTCAATCTCATAATGGAACTACTTATTATAATTTTTTTACTAGTTATAAAAAATAAATAAATTATAACAAGCTATATTGTAATAAAATTATGACAACTTTCTTATCACTAATAAATAATAATTAAAATATTATAACACTATTAATACTTATAATCAAACCATAATATCAATAATGAAATTATAATAATAAAACTATAATAATAATCTTATACTACTTTTAAATTATAATATAAAAATTATATAACCATTTGTTTATCAAACAATAGCAAAATTTGTATTATTATATGTGCTACAAAAATAATATAAAATTGATGATCTGATGGTCGTGAAGTGAATCATCATGACCGTGACGACTGTGACCATGTTGTTACTATTACTCTAACGATCACGACTATGATGATCGTAACATGAATCGTTTCATGTTCTGTAGTTGTATATAGGTGGCAGATTTGTCATGATCTCGCTATATCATGTCGTGATGTGTCACGTTTGACATCTCTAACTTAGAGGATGTAAGTCGTACCTTTTAAAATTACATGTTAAATAGTGCCACGTATGAGAGAGAAATACTATTTAAAGATTTGTTTGTTAGCATTTTTTATTTTGCTCCACTCGTATTTTAAAAATATTTTATATAATATATTTTGTTTTAATTTTATATATATTTTTATATATAAATGATTTTATTTCTATTTATTTTTGTAAGTTATATAACATATTTGATTATATTTTCATATATCTTTTAAATATTAGATTTGATTTTATTGTAGTATATATTTTAAAATGTATTTTAAAACTAATATATTAAGCGTTTAATGTTATTTTTATAAAATATATTATTACATTTGTTCACAAATAACATAAAAACAAATTGAAGATGAAATACGAAATAATAACATGGCTTTATTAAATGATTCTGGAAATCTAACAAATCCATTGACGTTTTTAAAAAATAAAATTGGTTAACATGTGCAGTGAAATAATTTTAGTAACCAACTCCTTCAACATATCTATAGTCTAACGGTTACATTATTTTGTCTGAACCTCGGTTCCATTAATTGAGTATTCCACACCAAAAGTTGAAACTGTAGGGAACTAACAATTATTTGCATATAATTAGTAACTAAAAATAAATTTTATAAAGTAATCCAATACCTATAATTAGAGAATGGACTAAAAATATCATATCAGGCTTGTAATAGTTTGAGTTTATTATAACTTCAATCTCCAATAAATTGGGTCCAAACACGAATGAAAAGAACTAAGATTCGTGAATCAATGATTTATAAATAGAAGTTTAGAGAGATAGATTAAGAACATAACTTTATAATGGACAATGTTCTCCTTACAGAAACTAATAAAAACATACAAATATACTCTGTATATCTATATAAGACTCCAATCATAGTGAGGACAACATTGACTCTCTTAGGGATACGTAGTTAGATCATATTCATGCATTATTATAGTATTCGTTAACCCTGTTGGAGTCAGATTACATATTTTGTGGTGTTTAAACCCTCCAAACTAAGAGACTCTCTTGATCTGTCACAAAATCCATGGTCTATTTTTTCATTTGACTTTGTAACGCATTCCCTCAATTAAGTATTGAGCGATCAAGATTTCAGCTTCATTAGGTGGAATATTTGGGGAGATTATTTTTTGATAATTGGTTAATATAAATAAATTAGAAAGAACACATTTTCATAATGGACAATGTTACCTTTATCAAAACTCATGAATACATACAGATCTATACCGTTTGTGTAGATAAGAATTCAATCGAGAGATGGTAACTCATGGAGAAATTAGAAGTGTCAAAATTATTTTGTTAATAGATTTACGAAGTTGTTTAGAAATTGTTAGTAACTATTAGAGTCCTTCCTACTATAAAAGAGCAGTACTACTAAAAATAAAATAGTGCATTCTCAGTAAAAACTTCTTGAAATTTTCTTCATCATTTAGTTGATTGTTATGATCATGTTGTATAGTTTATAAAATTTTATCAAACCATCAATTGGTATCAGAGTGAAGTTAGATTAGTGGGTTGAAACAGACGACTACAAACACGAAAGAATGAGTGAAACAAGACTTTAACAAAGATAACTCACTTTAATGAATATTATGAGTATTGGAATTAGCTTATAGAGAATTTATTACGGGAAAATGGTTTATGGAGAATAATTGAACGAGGTCTAGAAGAATATGTGAAAGAGACTCTACTCAATGATAATCATACACAATTGCATGAATAAGTTAGGCAACATGATATAAAGTGAAATTATGTTTATTTTAAGCCTTTGATAGGCTAGTGTCTGAAAAACCTTGGACATAAGTATAGCCAATATCGTGTAGTAATCACTAGAACTATGGTGCCAAATAAATCAGTTTGGAAAGCTAGTAAGGTACTTAAACTCATACATTCATACATTTGTATGCATATAATTCCAATATCATGTAGGGGAAAATATAGTTTCTTACTTTTGTTGATGACTATATTAGAAATATTGATATTTGTTGGCTATTAAGTCATATACTCTATAAAAAAAATCGAAGTGTTTATATTTCCGTTTGGATAAAGTGGCTCTATTGTTAGGTTTTTTGGAACAAATTGAGGAAAAGAATACACATTTTTCTTATTTGATAAGTTCTGCAAACCACAAGGTATTAAAAGACAATTAACCCTATCATACACTCCCTAAAAAAATGGTGTATCATAATGGAAAAAACATAAGCATTATGAATATAGTGAGGGCTATGATCTCATATAAGAAAATACCTAAAAATTGATTGCCATAAGTTGTGTTGTGGGCATGTCATTTTTTGAAAAGATGCTTCACTTCCTTTGTTGAGGATATGACACCACAAGAGACATTAGGTAGTAGAAAATTACATGTTGGATACTTCAAAACATGGAGAAGCTTAGCTCATGCTTATAACTTTAAAATTAAAAAAGACAAACTGAATGAAATGAGCATATTGTGTATCTTCATTGGTCTAAGTGATGGTACAAAAGGTTACAAATTATTTTGTCATATTTCTGAAAAGATAATAATAAGCAAATATGTTGTCCTTGAGGAATATAAAATCTGGAACTAGATTACTAACTAGAGTGAACAAGTTAATTCAAAAGGCACTTGAAAACAATGTAAATTGGGAGGAAGAAAAGGAATAGTATATTAATGAGACATAATAATATGATGAGCAACATGATCTAAATACTAAAGCACACATCAATAACCAAGAAGACGAGAATGGTGATACTTTAAAGCAAAAGAGAGCCACTAATGCAAGTAAAATAATAACTAGGCCACTAGTATAGATGCAAGACTATGTGAACTTGGTGCAGGATGGGAAAATGATCCTGTGTTTTATGAGGAAGAAATAATACATGAGAATTAAAGATCGGCTACAAGAACGATATAAGTTCTACTGGATAAAATAAAATATAGAGCTTCACATACATGTCATATCACTATAAAAAAATTGAAGTAAAATGGATCCTTAAAACAACAAGAAATGAAACTGGACAGGTAACCAAGTATAAGGTTATACTTACATCTAAAGGTTATTCACGAAGATAGGGCATTGATTATTCAGAGGTGTTTGCTTCAGTAGCTAGGATGGACACAATTAGGATGATTTAAGTCTATTTGTCGTAAGAACTGAAAAATTTATCAATTGAATGTGCAATCAGCCTTTTTGCAAGGAAATGTATATGTTCTAACTAAACGATTTTGAAGTAAAAGATAAATGAGTACATGGTACAGAAGTTGCACAAAACATTATATAGTCTGAAACAAGCACTTAGATTTTAGTTTACCAAAATAAAAACACATTTCAGGAGAAAGACTTTCGGAATTGTGGTGATAAAGAGACATTGTTCATCAAGAAAAATAGGAATATGATATACTAGTTGTGAGTGTATATATTGATGATCTAGTTTACACAGGAAACAATGAGAATATGATGATAAAATTTACGGATGCAATGATGATCTCCTTTAATAACGATTGATTTTGGCAAGATGAAATAATTTCTATGATTTCAGGTTACTCAAGCTAAATGTGGTATCTTATTCTACTAGAATAAATATGCTAAACAAGTATTAAAAAGGCTCAACATTAACAAAATTAATACAGTATCTTGCTCTATCGTCCAGCCCATAGGTTGACATATATGCAGAAAAAAAAAGTTGTTGATGAAACATATTTCAAGAAAAAATTTGGGAGTTTGATGTATTTAATCTCCACGATACTCGATATGACCTTTGTAGTAAGTTTATTAAGTAGTTAAATGTAAAGACCTAAACTAATGCACCTACAATTAGCTAAAAATATCTCATATATATTTAAAAGGCACCACTAGTGTGGTGATTTTCTATGGAAAAAACTAAAGAAGTATGAACATTACTAGTATATATTAACAATGATTATGTTGGGGAAATTGTTGATAGAAGAGAACCAGTGGCTATATTTTTTTTATGAACTCTAGTAGAAGCATGGTCTTCAAAGAAACAACCTATAATAACATTATTAAAGGAAAACTTGCGAACCAATTACATAATCTCTGTACAAGTTATTTTTTTAATGCAAAACTTTGAAAATAGAAAACAAATTTGGTTTGAATGAGGAGGTTTACATAGAGAATAATTATTACATGAAGTGTTCACATATGGTGAAAAGTGAATATGTATATATTTCACATACATTTTGTACATGTTGATTTGTTTAACAAACGAATGCTCGAGATTTGTATGTATAAAAAATTAGTAAGACCATCTGTGTGGAACGATCAGACGACTACTAAGCATCTCGATACAACCATTATATTAACCAAAGTCAAAATGCTAAAGAACGTACGGATACGTTGGACTTTACGTATTTTTATGGAAGTCTAATACGAGTTTGGATTCAAATTATTACACTTAGCTCTAAGTCTATTATTGACATTTACACTTATCAAGTTTTTTTCTGATCGATACAACTCATTTTAATAGTTCTTCGCTTGCATGCAAGATGGCACGTCAGGTAGAGCTATCACATGCGAGCGTATGATACATGTAGTACTGGACAAGCTCTCGTAAAATAATCTCTTTCTTATTTATTCCTTTCTTTCCCATAACGACTAAGATTAGGCTATTTGGGTTGTTTTCTCTTTTCATCGATCATAACTGAAACAAAAGAATATGAGTAATTTTACGTGTTAACTGTCCTTAGTATGCATGAGTTAGCACTAGGAGCTTGATTAGGAGAATACAAATTAACATGTTAACTGAGCAACACTTCTCATCCTAAGATTCTTATTCTCAATGAGAGCTAGGACAACACACAAAGAATATTTTAATAGGTTGACACAACATCATTACTCACTTTAATTGACCAATCGGTTGGCTCTTTGAGACTCGACTTTCATCAAATTCTTCATATGGATTTGTATGCTATTTTTGTTAGTTATTTTAGATATTTGTTTTTTGGAAAAAAAATAAAAATATACTTTAAACTATTATTTAAAACACTTTAATTCGGATGCAAAATATAAAATTAAAAAAAACTTATACTTTCGTAAGAATATATTTTAAACGAATACACTATCTTTTATAATAATAATATGATGAAATCGAATAAAATATATATATTTCAATATTAAAAAGATTAAACTAAACTATAAAGCTAATAAACTATTATAATAAATTAAAGGGAAATTACACCTAAAGTACCCACTCAACTATTCAATTGTCATATAGTACTCAAGGTTTGCACAATTGTCACTTAATATTCAAATCAACTACCTAATTGTCACTTAATACCTAATATTATTTTAATACCCTAACTACCCTTAACCCACTATATAAGCATAATTTTCTATGTTCTTTCTATTTTTTCTAGCTTTTGAAGATTTGAATTTGTTAGCTGCTCTAACCACCTAACCCTACGAACCACCACGAAGTACGATTGAAAGCACAATTCCGGTGATCGGATCGTTAGAAGGTCTGTTTATTTATGTAAGTTGTGGTGTAAAACGTATCTAACCACTGTTTTCTACGTGCAAGAACTGATCGTGGTTTTTGGAATCTGTTGTTTTACCAGTAATCGTGTTGTTGCTTTCAGGTAATCGTAATTACCTACCGATTTTGAAGTTATTTGTTGGTTTTCTCAGTTGGAATAGGTTTTATTCTACTGTTTTTAGACGACATAGCCTGATTTCGAGCTTTTCTCT